>JAQNCA010000004.1:1110087-1125088 GCA_029783725.1 Acanthurus tractus
GTTGTCTGAGTCCTCGGCCCTGTAGGGCTTCTGAGGAGGAGAGAGCTGAGCTCCTCTGGAGAGGAGGCAAGAAGAGAGAGGGGCAAGAGAAGAGGAAAATAGAGGCAGATTGGGGGCAAAGGTGGTTTTTATAGTCTGTTTTCACACCTAGGTGTGAAATCTGGGGGACTCTGGGAAGTTGAGTTTGTCTGAGTTCAGATCACCCACTGAGGTGTGGTCTGAAAGGCCTTTCTTTGTTCTATTCACATGGTGAGATCCTAACACTGGGTCACCTACATCTAATATTGTATTTTCATGCAATTTATTAGTCTATAGTAGTTGTACAGTATTTAGCCCTTTGTTTAAATCTACATTGTCAACACAATAACATTAACATTTGAAACATTTCATTACACTCGTCCAACAATAAACTCCGCCCTTGTTGTCACACTGCACTTTTAGGAAAGACTTTGCCACCATGAATGAACTGCAGCATGATTTAATTGAGAACTCTGGTGCAGACCCTACAGCTCATATGGTCCAAGTGTGGAGCAGGCCCTGGCACAGTGCTCAGCAGCAGGGAGTATGAGCCTGACCCAGCAGGGGCTCTTGAGCCATCTGGAAGAAGGAGGAGCAGGGATGGTAGTGGGAGCCTGTCAGATGAGAAATACAGAGAATAAGAGAAAAGGCTAGTTTATGAATGGAGAGAGAATCAAAAGTAAACCAAAGCTTGCAGCTCAAGAAGAAGCAGCAGCACTGCTGGTTTAACACCACTCAAATTCAATAAACACTTTCAGGATATGCATTGTTATGTTTTAAAGTTAGACATTGACTAGCTGGACCTATATTTAACGATGATCCATGATGGTCGCATTATTGCAATCAGAGTTATGTAAAATACATAATTACAGTAACTTTGTGGAAAATAGTCAACCATTAGCACTGAACTCAATCTGCTACAGGTGTTCAAAAAGCAATTGTGCACCAATTGATCGTTGCTGTATTCTGACAGTTTAGGACTATTACATGTCAATATCATGTTCACCAGTTGTAGAAAAAACATTTGACCATTAAACCAATGGCTTATGGCAATCAGGATTTTACCTTTTTCTTCCACAAAACAATGTTACTATGATTCATGTTCATCTTTGGGTTTTAGACACATATAAGTAGCTTATATGAAATATAAATAAAGGCACAACACTGCCTTTGACATTGCAGTGTTCAATCACTTTAAAAACAAAATTGTGTGTTTTGTTTTTTCATTTCCTTGAAAAAGTTCTGGAGATAGATGGTTTCTGCCTAACAGTGGTAATACAATATCCACCAAATCCTGCTCCAGAATGTTTAATTCATATAATAAATTGTAAATATCTACCTTCAACATGAGTTTAATTTAATAGTTGTCACATTTTTAATCCTCTGAGAGTTTGCAGACCTGAAGCGTGTGAGAGAATTTGACTTGACTGCTGGATCATGATAACCTGTCTGCCCTTTTTAACATTTGTGTCTTTGTCTGGATTAACTTCATTGTAGTGATGTTTCTGTATATCCAGGTCTTAGGAATTCTTGGGAAGTAGAATGTCATAGTAGGCCAAAATTGCAAAAGACAAATGGTTTATAAACCATAAGTATGCTTTGAATAATACAAGGCCTAAATCCACCAGCTTTTTATTTGTGTTCTGTAAGGCTAGATTATATCATGTGGGCAGGAATTTTAGGTTCAGCTCTTGGTCCACTGACAGACACTCAGCCCTCTTTCTAAGGAGGCAACCCCTGTCTGCAGAGACAGCTCATTTGTAGCAGAGGAGGCACATGTTCCCCTGCACCCTGTCAGCTAAACAGCACGGATGGGCAGCAGCAGGGACTGTGGTGTACTGTTGAAAACAGAAGCAACTAAATTTGTAAGAGAAACCGAGGGGCAACACATAAAAAGGCTGTTACCTGGTGCCAAGTGCCATGTTTTGATTGCAAAATGCTCTTAGTAACAGCAGGGGCATAGACTACCTAGTGCAGCATAGCTTTGTCTTGCCACCAGTGATTCATGATGATGGGCTGATAAAGGTTTCCACTTCAAAGAAAAATGAAACACAAAAGCAAAGACAAATGATAAATGCTGTTCCCAAAGCAAGGGACCTGTGTGTGATGAGTAATGGGACGAGGAAAGACAGGCAGACAGACTAACTGTGTCTCGGCTCAGATATACCCAGACATATCCAGCACTAGGTATCTTTACCTGCTTGTGAAATGCTGTCGTCAACAACAACCTACATGCTCTGCAAACCATGTGCCACAGTAAAGACTCCACCTGCTCTATCCTTCCGTCAGAGATATGAGGAATAAAAATATCCTTGCTCTCTTCACAGCTGCACACCCGAGATAAGTCACCCACAATCGAGACAGGAAGAAAAGCAGGTATTTATTTTAAATTTGAAATGTGGAGTTTTACAGGTGAGGATAGTAAAGCAGAAAGCCTGAGACTCGACATGCTTTTTAAATGTGTGATGTGGCACATTTCACATTTCACTAAGCACATAATTAAGCTTTCAGCATTAATGTTCAGAGTTAATTTAAGGTGTCATTTAAAAAAAAATCACAAGTTGTTCTTGTTCACCTGAGTGATGAGTTGGAAGTGGAGGGTTTCACAGGTTTGAATGGTGATTGACTGAGCCAGTGTCTATAATAGGCAACATCCACTTTGTTTATTATTCATGGTGTCATTCATGGTCTGAGTTTGAGTTTTTACCTGCTATCCCCTAAAATTTGGATCACATTCAGGACTCAGTTGACACAATATAACCCTGATTTTAATCAATTTAAATTAATATTTTTAGATTTAAATTTGCATTCTCTCAACAAAATTAAGAAAATGCCCAAGCAAGAATTTCAAACCCACTATCATCTTAATTCAATGATTTCAATAACACGACTAAATAGTGTTCTAGTTATAGTAGTCTTGAACTGGTCTTGACCTAAAAGATTTAGTAAATGATCGACTACTTTTTAAAAAAGATCTTTGAATTTGAATTAGATTATCAGCTTCAGATTAATTTGAATTTGATTAGAGGATATGGCAAGTTTGCTTTTGTTTTATTTTTTTGTTTTTCCTTTTCAAAGATGTGACACATACACCTATTCCTTCAACTGTGCCAAGAATTGGGGAAAAAAAGGAAAAGGCTGAACGGCTTCATATTGTTAAAACTAAATGCAGTTGTATACTGGACAGTTCCTCACAGATGTTGTATGTAGTTTGGGTTGATCAGGGTGAATTTGATGTGACTAAAACAGACTAAAGACAAAAACAATTATGATATTAAAAAAAACAACCAACTCTTTTTTTCTCCAAAATAAATCACTGTTTTATTCCTTTTTACTACTTTACAGTAAATATATGCAGCCCTGATCATGCGATCTGACTGATCCAGACCCTTAAAATATACAGTAAAAGCAGCAGGTTTAGTCAATACCTTTGTTTGTCAAAAAATGTAAAGAAACAAAAAAGATCTCAACTCACTCAGAGGCTTAATAGTTTTCACAGATTAATCTATTCACACAGGGATGACTCTAAGATGGGTGCAGAATATTTAGTTAATGACTCACCTCCCTTTTCACTTATCAGGAGCTTCCATGTCTTTTTCATAGTCTACAATAGCTAATGAGAGTCTGCTGGGGAAGGAATGGCCTGTTTCTCTTTGAAAAGAGGGAGTATTTTGCAATTAACTGATTCAGCCACTTCATCACAATTGTATTAGTCTGTTGAAGTCCCACAAAAACTTTAAGGGCCTGATTTGCTAAAGGTTTTCAAGTGTAAAAACAGGTGCAAACTTGATATCAACCATATACAAATTTACAAACTCTAATCTACGAAGGGTGAACACTAAGGATTGCATCTTTCAAATTAGCAAAAAAGCATACACTGTTGATTTAGCACCTTTGCCTCAATCAATATGCAACATGGGGCATTTTTACTTGAGTGTGCAAAATACAGTGAAGAATAAAGGCAAGGACATTACTTTTGGCACAGGCATTTGATTGATCAAGCCTGAAAGCAATTTCAGTGACTTTGATTGTGCCTGTATATAACACGTTTGAAAGGAAGGTGTTGATCTGCTCAGCGTTGCACACAAATGGCAGTTGTTATTGTGGCAAGAAGAAGACATGCAAAATGTGTAGAGAATGCATTTTTTTTACCATTTGTCACCTTAGTGGTATGACAAAAGAAAAAATAACAAACATATCACCTATCCAATGATGCAATTTTGAAACTCTTGGATGAGCTAAGGCTGATTTTGGACAAGTCACAAGAAGAAGTTGCACAATACCTGCCCAGTCATTCTGCTTCCCAGCAAAACTCTCCATGGCAGAAACCCATAAAACATGCAAACCCTTATCTAAACACTGAGATATACACACTGTTTGCACCTGTTGTCATTCCTGTATACCTAAGTATTCTTAGGTATATTTCACCAAAAAAATAAAAAAGTCTTCAGTTGTGCTCTACTCTTCCTCTCTCGATGTAAGGGGGATTTTTGCGAAGAGTTCTCGGTACATGTTTGATGCCATCTCTTTAATCCACCTTCCAATTCCTGGTCCATCAACATTTTTCCAATTAAGGGAAATTATATGTTTAGCTTGTTATATACACATATCTACAAATCTAGATTCTTTACTCTGTAAGTGTGGGATAATTGGATATATACGCAGAAGGAAAAGCTTGGGATCCAGTGGTAACTTCTCAGCTAATATTTAATCAATCATATTAATAATATCTTGCCAGAAGGATTTCCCTTTCACACATTCCCATATGCAGTGGTACATCGTTCTTCTTGCTTCATTGCACTTAATACATGTATCAGGGATGTTATTATTAAGTTTGTGCAACTTGACTGGGGTTATGTATCTACGCATCAGCAGAGTGATGCGAGTCAGCATCAAGTTTCAGATTGCTGTTAATTATTTGTTTCTGAGCTTTCATACATGCCCCTTTCCAGTCTTGTAGTGATATTTCATCACCTATATCTTCCATCTTCAGTCTCAACTTATGTTTCATCAGACCCGGATATGAGCAAATCATACAGGGATGAAATTAAACCTTTATCATAACACTGACCTATAATTGCTGTCTCTAATGAGGAAGTAATAGGTATGTCCAATGAATAGTTTTGAGATGAAGATATAAAATTCATGATTTGAAGGTATTTAAAGAAATGTGTTTTGGGATGTTGTCTTTGGTTGATATTTCTGAAAAGGACATAAATACGTCATCTCTTCTATACATATCTTACACTTTCCTTATCCCTTTTCAGCCCATGTTTGAAATCCTGCGTTGCTACTCCCTGGTTTGAAATTAGCATTACCCCAAATAGGACTAAAACGTGAACACGATGGATTAATGTTCAAATATCTACAAGTATCAAACCAAATGTCAATCATATTTAATACAGTAGGGTTTTCAGTTTTTTTCCTCAGACTTTTCCGATCTGCTGAATACAAAAACAAGTGAAGTGGTAAGCTTGGCCTCACCGAAGCAGGATTCCAAGTCTATCCAGGCTGGGATGTTTTCAGAAGGGAAGTAAAACATGATGGACCGCAGTTAAGCTGCCCAGGCTTTATTTAGCCAAATAAAGTAGGTAAACATTTTTTTAGTTTTAGTAAAAAAGGAAGAGGGAGGGGGTAGGGGGATGTTTTGAAAGAAATAAAGGAATTCCGGAATTTAGGAAGAAATTCCTTCATTTTTAGGATATTTATCCTGCCAATCATTGATATTGGTAATGATGTCCAGTGTTCTAGAGACGAGGTTGTAGTTTCCTGCAGTAAGTCATAGTTTATTTGAGAAATTTTGTTCACCTCAGGGAAAATTTTTATACCCAAATATGTGAAATTATCTGTGGAGTTAAAAGGAGAGACATGAACTTTTCCATTTATCCTATCTGATTCATTAAGTAGCATTACAGAAGATTTTGAGTAATTAGTTTTGTATCCAGATATTTTTCCAGAGGTTTCAACAACATCTATAAGTGCTGGATTGGAACTATTCAATTTTTATAGGAACAAAATTATGTCGTCGGCAAAAAGCGCTATCTTGTTCCACCTGACCCTTCAAAATTCCTTAAATATCTGTCCGTGTCCTAATTGCTATGGCAAGTGGTTGTCTTGCAAGAATTAACAGTAATGCGGATAGAGGGCTTCCTTGCGGGCAACTTCAAGAAATATTAAAGGGTTTAGAGACCACAGTATTGGCTAGAGCTTCTGCAGTAAGTCCTGTACAAAGCATTCTGACCTATTTACAAAATCTATCTCCAAAGCCAAAGTGGGTAAGCACTTCAAACAAGTAAGGCCATTCGAAGTCATGTTACAATCAATGTAACTACTACACCAAAAATTTCTTTTCAACACAAGTCAGCCACACCCATGTACACAGCATTGGCATGTGGAATATCCACAAACCAGCTCATCAGAATACAGGCATCTACAAACTATGGGAAAGGCAATCAGGAGCAATATGGGATTCAATACTTTACCCAAGGACATTTTAACATGCAGGATAGAGAAGTCGAGGATTGAAACAATGACCTACTGATAAGTAGACAACCTGCTCTACGCATGAAGTACAGCTGCTCTGGATCTGATCTGATGTAACAGAAAGACTTAAAATTTTTATCAGGGGCTTTTTGTGTGTTTTTCTCTCTTCCATGCCCACCCAGTGAAATAAATAGCTGTATAATAAATCAAGCCCTACCTTTTCTTGTGGGCCACTCAATATGTATGTGATGTGACAGGCTAGGCTGAGACTCAGATCATATATCTACTGAAATGATGGCAGAATAAATCACAGCTTTTACAGTCGCAGGCTGCCCAAGGCTAAAGGGGCCATCACTCTTTAGTTTCTCCCTCTCTCTTCCTCTGCTTGGATTTTTCCTCTTTGATTCTCTCTTTCGGCTCTCTCCCTCAGGTTGGCATATTTGTAATTTGGAAATTATGTCCTTTCCGGGTGTATAGCCCCTTTTTTCTCTTTGTCCTGCAGCAAACTAGTTTAACAGCACTCTGTGGAGCAATTTAGCATCAATAAAGGGACTGTCACAATAATTTTTACAATACTTTTATATATTAGCATAATTGCCATAGAAAACAAGAGTATTCCTTTGAAGCCTCTGCCAGCCTCTGTGTTGGATTTTAAATGTGAAACCAACAGGTCTGGCTTGGAAAGAGGCCTGGTGGATGGCTCTGCTTCACAAAGGCACAGAGACTATCTGTACTTTGTAATGAAGCCACAATATTTTACTTCCGTCATTTTGTCTGCATAATTTCAACTGCATATTAGCATACCTAACTCATAGCCATAGCTGCAAGTTAGGAACAGAAATTTAGAAATGCATGATTTTAAGATAGGTACACATAGTTCAAGGGTTTCTTTGAACACTGTAAGTTTTTGTTTTGATTCAAAAGTAAATGATGTGGGATAATATCTATCGTCCTCGTTCTGTGTACAACTGTGCTCTTAATTTTAACCAAGGTCAACATGAGCCTTCAGCAATCTACGTAAAGCCAATTAAGAGGATTTTTTCAAAAGTAGCAAATTTTTTATTACAAAACTCCGTCCTGTCTTCAATCAAATCAGTGTTTTCTTGCCTCGCTACAGTAGAAAAAACATCAGGACTTCAAAAGATACTCAGTTTTGGCTGACCCAGTCACTCTTTGAGATTGCACAATGCCACTGCATTAAGGTCGGTTCTTTACACTGCCTTTCTTATTTACAGAGCAACACCGGCCCATTTACTTTGACATTGTATATGGGGGTAGTTCTGTATATAGAATTTTATTCACACTCTTAAATTAATAAAAAATGCTCATTGATACCAAAATCAAAACTGCCTCACTTAGTCTGACAATATTGGCTCTAGGTTGGTTTTGTGGAATGGCCTTATAGAGCATCTGCAGACTACATTTTGTGTAGAAGATAAGAATTGGTGTACTAGCCTCGTAGGGTTTGAAAAAATCTTCTGACCAGACCTATTAGTTAGACTTAATCAGATTTGGTCTGGTGAGTTTGTTTTACTTTTAGTAAAGTAGGGTGTGCTGACAAAGGTTGTCGAAATTATTTTTTGTGATTAAGGAGAATAACAATTTTATTTGACTTGACTTGACTTGAGCTTTGTAGAAAACCAGGAAGACACAATCAAGCAACCAGTCCGCTGGAATGACAGGAAGGCGGATAAAGTTGTGCCTGCCTGATATCGATATCTTGATACCTGGTTTGTTGTCCACCATCCGCCTGAGTCTATGTACAGGCAACATTACACTTTGATAAAACAGTTGTTTTAAAAATATAATATCCTATGCAGCCTTGTAAAACATTTCTTAGCTGAATGCAGAGGCAAACGTCTGTCTGTGCCTTATTTTGCACTATGGCCAAACTTTGTTGCCGATTTGCATGTCTAATTGGTTCTCACCTTATGCTAAATCATCAACATTAAAGCAAAAACCAAGTCTCCTCTAACTTTCAGTCTATGTCAGGTCATGTGACATCCACTCCCCTGTGCTGCAGACAGCCCTTCCCCAAAGACTGAGAAGTTCTGCTGTTACAGATATAAGTGTGTGTCATCTGCCATGTGTTAATGTGAGTGTGACTAACCAGTTGTATGTCATACAGTGATGACTACCAGGTATTAAAGACCAGAAGGGTCTTCTAAAAGAACATATTGACACCATTTGGAAATATCTACAGGTTTAAAGACTTTTTTAATGGTTTGAATGTGATTGTGTATAATTTCAGAAGCTGCCTGAGGTAAATACTTATTGGTGCAGAAAGCTTAGTGCAAAAAAATTGGTGGTCAACACGAGTATATTATGGGGATAAGGATAGAAGAGGAAATCTTAGGACATAGGGAAGTGCACAGTAAGCACAACTGAAAGGGGGAATAATGTGATCTGAGCTATATACTAGGAGCTCTGCTGAAATATTAAAAGACATGGCCCTCACTTTTTTTCTGATCACCATAAAGACTTTCATCAAGAGTTATCTTGTCATATCATAATAATATGAACAAATCATACTTAAAAAAGGGAGATCTTACAAAGTGTCTTTGATGTAACCTGTTTATCTGCCAAGAAGAGTTGGCATTTCAAGGAAACAGTAAGCGCAGAGGGAGATGTCTATGTTGACACTACATTTCATGTCGGAAATAACAAATGTTCACCCCAGTATTAAAGTCATAAAGTCAAAGTAGTGCTTAGCATTAAAGGTCCAACCTTGAAGAATTATTTTTACTGTGCACAATCACCTTCAGCACCTTGCCACTGTTAAGCAAATTCACACTGAATATTTTTTTGTGCTGCATGCTAAATGACACACTTTTATTAGCATGAGATGTTACTACAACGAACTTTTTTAACAAAACATATAGTATGTGTGAAAATAGCTTGTATACAACAAATTAGCTTATTTTTTTTAATGAAGGAATAAATTAATGATCTGAATAAAAAAAACACTTTCACATGTCAGCAACTCTAAAATTAACCAATAATGCCTATCTAACTAACAAGTAATTAAAGAATTAGAAGCCTATATACTGACACTGACACTAACACTTACACGAGACAGCCTGTCATAGTAGCATAATACAGTGAGCCTTCTGAATGACAGTACATGTTCCTCTCGTGACTATCAAAGTTCCACCTGACTCCATATCTGTCACAGTAGTGTCTGACACTAGACTGTCATGGCTGGTTAGATCTGACTAACTCTGTACATGTTATACTGAACAATGGTCGGACAATCTACACCAAGGACAGCTGTGTTAAGAGAGCTGGTTACGGTTACTGCCAACTTTTACTTGGTCAATCATAGCAATACAAGATTTTAAAAAAAATTCCCAGCTGTCCTAAAGGCATTTCCCTATGTAGCATTATTTAATAAACATTTGTGAAAGTGTTGTAAGGCCAGTAATTACTTAATCACATCAGTACCTCCCTATAGCTAGGAATACAATTTCAAGTGTTTGACATAATTCCAATGAAAAGTCTACTGACATAGTGTATAAATAACGTGCAGTTACGTAGCCATCAGGTCATGACACCCACAGTCATAGTCCCCTCTCTTCTGCTGGATTTTTTTAGTCTAGTTATATTCTGAAATTTAGCTAAATTATTTCTTTTTTGTTTGTTTGTTTTGGGACTCTGACTACTAAAGCCCTTTTTGTATTTTTCTTTCTATCTTCTATTATAGAGAGAGTTTCTTTAGCTTGACTTTTGAGTTTTGTCTGTCTCTGCGATGTCCACCTCTATCACTGTAATACCAGACCACAGACACAGCATCATGCAATGCCCTTCGTTTAACATTTTGATGTTAATCATTTTGAAGTGCACTTGCCTTGGGGAACAACTCATTCAGTGGGCTGACCTAAGGTCCTTCTGATTTCTTGCTTCCTTGTCTGTCTTTCCTCCATCTTCCAGTCCCTGACCCTGCAAACTGATTGAAGTCTACTATGTTTAAGGACGTTTCAATTCACGCAATTCAACCTTAGTCAGATGAGGTGAGAAAAGTCAGTGGAGGCTGAGAATACAAAAGATAATAGATACACAAATTACATAAAAACAAGACTTACTCCTTTCAGTGTATTATTCCCCTTTCTTTACAACAAATTAGAGTTATGTGGAGCAATGCACTGGTCCAAATATACATGCATATATTTTCATAGAAATTAAACTAGAGAAGTGGGTCATCTGACATTAACAGACAATATAAATGTCATTATGCATTCTTTACACTGTCTCTCTACTCTGGCGAAGAGGAATAGAGAGGGAGAGTGTGAAAGGGAAAAGCACTTCTTAGGGAAGGAAAAAAGGTAATTATCTAGATGTAACAACAGACTACTTGGCAGTTTTTTTTTCTCAGGTGGAGACGTCTTAACACATCCTTCCGATTCAAATATAACAAACAGCTTTACTTTCATGAACTTTAAATAATAATCCACTTGTGCAATTTTCTGGTTTTGTAGCATAGAGGGACTACAAACTTTACAAAATGTAGCTTCAGAACCTTGTGATGTGTAATCATGGTAAAATAATTTTGTATGTATCCAGCTGGTGAATATGGTTGGTTAATGCATAGCCCATAGCTAAATGCAGATGTACCTCTCGAAGCTAAAATATTTAGGGATACTAATAGGTTAGGGTTTAGTTTGCCATATTTACTGTATTTATTTGTTCTGTGTATGAACAGCAAAATTGATAAAAACATCCTGACCAAAGTGGAGTGAGACCCAACCAAATCAGCGGACACAAAACTCTCAACACACAGATGACTGGCATCACATTAAAACTTTAAAACTATCATGTCAGTATACATCTTAACTTGAGTCCTGAAACTGGCCTGATCATGTCTTGAAATCAGTTTTGGGTGTTAGGAAGTGGACTAACTCTCCATTTTTAAAAGGATGTATTAATGTGAAAATGGAAGGATGAAGGTTACTTTAAAGGCCAGTTTACACAAGACAAGACGACTTGACATTTGCAACTGCTTGCAGCGCACCAGTGTGTAACATTCTAAAACCGTCAGTTCACACCCCTGCGACTACATGAGACACTGTATCGTTTCCATCGTGACAACTCTGCTTTTGCCAGATTGTTGGGGGGAGGGTTAGATAACAAATTCTATGCTTAGCAGATAAAACATTTTGTGGCGTAATGCAAACTTGAATGGAGACACTGAAAGCACCAATTGATTCTTTGAAATAAGTGATGTGCTATATGTTCTAAAAACTGGCCTCTGGTGACTTGACTAGCTCAGTCACAAGCAACACCGTCAGCCGGCTTGAGATGCGCTGAGATGGACCAGTGTATACTGTTGCAACTTCACTTGTTGCATTGCATATCTTTGTTGTAAACTGGCCTTAGGTTACTATCAAATGTCAGAATAAGAGTGTTTTGTGTCTGTCTCAGTGTCTATTTGCCACATATGTGATCAACGTTCTGTAGCATTCTAAACATTGTGTACCAGAACAATCTTGGGACAGTGCCTAAATATTTTTGATCCAACAATAGTAAAACTCTTTTGTAGATCTGATTAATTCAGCATGACAGCATGGCAAAGCATGGAGTAGATATTAAATTTTCTAGCTCCCACTAAAACTTTTTCATTTACCATTTTGAACCCTACTTTTTTCTTCAAACGTTGAGCGACTGGGTCTGACCGTGAATAGCACTGTTACTACGGCAGTAACTATGTCAAAATCTGGTAAACAACCTAAGAAAGACATGACAGCAGACAACTCTGCAGCTTGCACTAGCAGCGCAGCTAATATGTCAGCGGGAAACATTTTGGATTTGCTCCAGAGTGTGACAACACCTCCATGCCAGTAGGGGTGTGCTTACTTTCTTCTCTTTTTCAGGCTACAGTTGAGGCGAGTTGTCATTGAGGTGATTAACTGCACCTGGGCCCGTTTGGTTAAATACCCTCTCACTCAACTTGATCTCGCTCTCTCACGCGTATGCTATGCATGCAGGCCACACACTTACACATCCACACGGACTTACACGACTGATTACTGACCCTGATTGGTATTTATTTCTAACCTTTATTTCTATGATTAAAAAAAAGTTCTTTTTGGCACTCAAACTCGTCTGTTCTCCCTTTATTGTTGCAGTCCAAGAGCCAGGCTGTAACAAGAGGCACAGGGCTTTGTTAGCCGCTCTATTTGCCCCTTAAATGGCAAATAGAGATTTTGCACAGGAAAGGTTTGAAATGCTCTATGTTTTTTTTGACATGCACTTTTGCAATATAAATAAGTACATCGCTCCCATCAAACCCACAAACCAAACTAGTGTGAATGTACCCTGATGTTGACCCTACATAGATAAATGTAAAGGTGCACCTACTTCACTTTTTCATTGGACATGTTCCTCTTTAACTTTTGGACATCAGTTCGTCATGCTATCTCAGAGACCCTTCATCACCGAATTCAGCCCAATACTCTGACTGCTATTTTTGGCATTGCTCCAGATTTGGATTTGCCTAAAGCTATGCTCAAATTTGTGGCTTTTGCCTCCTTACTAGCTCAACGAGCTATCTCATTTAAGTGGAAGGATCCAGCACTTCCTTCCCATTCACACTGGCTTAGAGACATGATGTCCTGCATGAGCCTAGAAAAGATCAGATACACTATTCAGGGATCAGAGAAAAAATTCTACAGAATATGGCGCCCCTTCTTAGTATTATATGAGAAACCCACAACCAAAATTTCTGAGTAGCCCCTCTCCTTTTTCTCCCATGAATTTAATTTTATTTATTTTCTTCTTTAATTATTTTTTCTTCTGTCTTGTGTCTTGTTTCTCTGTTTTTATTAATTTATACCACATTTACTTATATTTCTTATACATTGTTGTTAACATTTAACTAACCCTTTTCATATATAATTCTTGTTCTATCTATCCACAGTTTCGTCTGTGGTGGTCTGTGTTTGGCTATGTTTGGGCATGGGATATGTTGTGTCTCGGGTTGATGTTGTTCGGAAAAACAAAAAGTATTTTCCTGTACAGTGACTGTCTTATTCAATAAAAAGACCCTTTAAAGAAATTCAGCATGACACGGATGTGGAGGTAATAGTTATCCAGAGTCCAAATTGTTAAGAAGAAAAAAAAATTAAATTTAAACTGAATTAAATTTTTTATTTTGAATAAGTCATTCTTGAATGTATGAATGAATGTAAGAATCTTTTAAGAAAATAAGGTCATGTTTACTTTTACAATTCAGTTATAATTAAGTCATATTTTCATTTTCATTTACAACAGATCACTATGTGGCCCATGCACAGGTTTGCATGAAATCACTGATTCAACCAATGTAAAATCTTCAAACAAAAAAGGGAAGATTAGCAAAATATCCACATACTGTTGTGTCAGACAGTAGGTCTTTGGGCCTTGGGAAAGTTGGTTTGCCTCTGTCATAAAGAGAATTGAGAGAGGAACTGAATGCCATAAGTGCAAAAAGCCTTGATAATGAGTCGATGACGGACAATGATGGCACACCCACTGTGGCATTCCTCTTTGCTTGGTGAAGCACTGGAGTATTGCAACAAGTATAAGGCTTAATATCTGCATATTCTCTCTTGATTATCACACAAAACACACAATCCCCTGTTGAAACTTAGCTAGCATTGAAACCCTAATTCTATGTTATAGGGGGCTGTTGGCTTATCATTTTAGTGCAATAAACACTATCCCTTTTTAACAGCTCTCTGCAAACATAGGGCCTTGTCAAAATTCTACATCTTCAAATACAGACACGCATTCCACTGGATGTTCCATTAATGACTGTTTCTAGTGCCTGAACTTGCCTGAATTTTTTCTGCTCTTTTGTCTCACAGATTACAATTCACCCTATAAGCTGTCTGAGGACACCTCACATACAAGGGAAGTCTAGATCGCACTCCGTACTTTGCAAGTACCTGACAATTGAAGGCAATTCCTGAAATGAGCAAGCACTTGGTGACGGTAGCTAGGAAAAACTTCCTTAGAACAGGCAGAAACTTTGAAACAGAACCTCAGCAGAAGCCTGCTGCTAGAATTTGTTAGACAATATTATAATGACATGATTTTCGAGAGCCGTGAAAATTTCTCACCCAGTGCAACAGGCGTGTTGCCATCTTCTAGAGCCCAGTTTCCAGTGTCCCACAGTTCAAGTTGTTTGTACTGAATGGTCTCCCATAGATACCTTGCAATATCAATCATATTTAGCATTAACTGTCTGACCCCTGTTAACAAATTTAGGGTGCACAACCTTGCTAAAATCAAACCATTTATTGTTGGTCAAAGGAAGGCAAGTTGGAATACTTACTTACAAAAGTTACTGGTCACAAAAGCTACATGCACATTACCAGTGTTGGGCAAGTTACTTCAAAAACGTAATGCATTATTTATTACTTGTTACTGTCATTTCAAAGTAATTTGTTACATTATAATATTACTGTATTTGAAATGTAAGGCATTACACTACTATTGCATTACTTTCAAGTTACTCTCACCA
>JAQNCA010000004.1:1137981-1153035 GCA_029783725.1 Acanthurus tractus
AGGAGATCTGGACTCTTTCCAGCAGGTTTGGGGTTTTAAAGAGGTGCTGTGCTCTGTGAGAAACCACACACTGCAGTGTGGAGATGTGCTCATGTGAACGAAATATTTATTTATTTATTTATATATTTACTCTAAAGAGTAAGAGAGTGTGTTTTGATCAAAATGTGTTGATCTGATGTGTTTTTTGACGTTGCAAAAGCGGCAAATAAAGCTGTCTCAAAATATATCTCTCTCTCTCTCCCTCTCTCACTCTCACACACACAAACACACACACACACACACACACACATTCACACAGAGCAGAACAGAGAGCATCCACATTGGACAGGATGAAGCACGCCCCTTGGCTGCGTACACTTAAAATCCAGTGTTGTGGCACTTTCTGGCAGGGTTGTGTGAGGTATGGGCAAGTTTTTTGTGCTTTAGGATATAGCTGCCATAAAATAATCAGAAAATAATGGTTGTTTTCTCTGATATACTATAAGATCTTGTGTTGTGTTTGCAAATAACTACAGACAAATCCTACATAGTATACTTTTAACACCTGCATCGGTGATTGTGCCAGTTAAACAAACTGTGCTTTAGTCATATTGTCCTCTGACTGATTTTCTGCATGCATGAGTTGGAGATCAGTGCATTGCATGCAGAGGACAAGCAGGAACAAAGGGGCAACCAACTTTGACAAAGGCTTTTGAAGTGTGGACACATTAGCTATGATCACGTTTGCTTGGTGAGAAAAACTTATCATGAAACAGGGTTTAGTGAACAATGCAGCCAGTTTAATGAGGAACATGGATAGAAAGAAAGCGAAATTTATTGAAGTGTGTCAATAGTGTCAACTGCAAATATCTGACAGATACATTTCCTTGAGTATCTTCCTGAGTAAATTAAGGGAGATGTAAGCCCCCCCCATACACTATGGCTGGTGTGGACCAGCCAATGCTCATGTAAACTTGCTTCTTGTTATAAAAGAGTTTCCAGCAGCACTTCCCTTAATATGCAGGTGAAGTCAAAACCTTGATATTCACATCAATTTTCTTGCTAAGTTTATTTTTTGTCTTTTGTCATTAGCAAAGTTTAAAAAGCCTCACAGGAAAGTGGCCTTGCCCTGCAGTGTCGAACAATTTTAGAAAAGTGGATGATTTACACAATTCAGTATTCAAATTGAGCCTAGATGGTGTTGTTCAGAAGCATTGAAAAGAATAGCAAATGTTGGATCAGACTATGTAAAGATAAATATGGACAGGCATATAGCTGGCCCTTTCCCAGCAGTGCAGTGGAGTGCCTAATATCAAAAGGATTTAAGTATTAGCTGGGCTTTTTGGCTGATATGATCCCACATATACAGTGGCCTATTCTCAGGATTTTTTTGTCATGTCACACACACCTACACACAAACAGTGCATATACTATAGACCACAATTATGCCATCTCCCGACTTTCAAGTGGAGGCAGGATTAGGCGATCTGCTCCTGAACTGCCAGTATATCTACTGAGAAAAAAATGATAAAAGATTTTTGAAAATATTTGCCTGCTCTGGTTCTAAACCTGAGTGGCAGTTGCGGGTCAAAAGGATTTACAGGCATCAGATAGGCTGAGGTGTGTTTATGGAATATAGATGTGGATCTGACTTAATTTGTTATTAGAAACATATGGATAACTCTGTGGATCAACCACTTATACTTCAACTAATGACGTTTGATGAGTGTGTGGGTGTTCCTTAGTGTGTTCTGCTCTCAAAGAAAAAGTAACACAGCTTTCATCCATGATTCCAGAATGGCAAATTATACTGGACCACTTTTACCTAAGGTTATGTCACTGAATTTCTCTGAGAAGACCAACTGACTTTGGATTCAAAAGGGTCTAGTGATCATCAACTGGCAGCCGCGGGCCGAATCCGGCCTTGCCGAACCGTCCAATCCGGCCCGCAACTGGATTCCAAAACTGTGAGGATCAAAGAGAAAATATCATGTGGTCCACACTATTAAAGCAACTGAAAACAGCAACAACTGAGACTCTTCACTATCAGTAATCCCCACTAATCTTTTGCAAGAATTTCTTTTTTGTTGCAATTGAGTTGCACAGGTGATGCATTTCGAACGGTTGGCATGATAAATGCACACTTTTCAGTCCAGTCATCATTAAAGGATCTTTTTTTCCACATCAACTCTTCATTTCATGGCCTTTGAGAGTGCCATTTTACCTGTGTTAAGAGGCCTTTTCCCTTCACTTCTGCAGTGTTTGTTTTTCAAGTGCATAAAGTTGACCTGAATTAAGTGGAGGCAAAATATCTCTATCACTCCTGGTGGCTGACTGTGGTATAGGTGATAGGAGCCTGACTCATAAAGGCTAAAAATGCCTTCAGTTTTGTAATGAAATGAAAAAATATAAACAATAAACATCAAATAATAATGTTATGCCAAAATTTGATTTTTATTTCATTTTTATTTGAGAGTCCGGCCCCGAAGGTGACTGTACGGTAAAATTCTGGCCCTCTGACAAATATAGTTGGTGACCCCTGCTCTACGGCATGCAGTGATAGGTTTCCACAGGCTGTTCTTTGGGAATAAATAAAAAAAAAAATGAATGACCATACGAGCATAAAGGCAGACTGTGTGTGTGTGTGTGTGTGTGTGTGTGTGTGTGCGTGCTTGCGTGTGTGTGTGTGTAAATATGACAGTGCTACCCCTAAACTGCACAAGTAGGACACTGATGATGATTTTTATCATTTCAGTGTGAAGGAATGAGGACAGCACTCATTTTATATCTCTGTCCTGTGTTTTTGCTCTCCCTGTTCTGTAGGACTGGGATTCAACATGGACATTAACGTTTACTGAATGCATTTATAAAAATATAAAGCCGATTTGATAAAATGGCAATATTTTAAAAAATCAGCGGATGAGACTTCAAAGCTTACAAACAGCAGGATACAGAAAATAAAAAAGGACAAATGCCTGCTAGATCATGCTCCCTGGCATTGTGTATGTGTATGTGTGTTTGTGTGACAGCTTTCCACACAGTTTACAAATATTTCAACTTTTACATATTCACCTGTACCACTATTCATTACTGGCCTTTTACCAATTAACTAGTTTGTTAAGGATAAAAGTGAATATTTTGACATTTGTGGAAATACTCTAATTTGTTGTCAAGGTCAGCAGCAAGTTAGATTCTCTGAGCACAAAGATTGAAACAGGGAGAAAATGTGGCCAGATTTACCCTGTAGGTAAAGAAAAAATGCTGACCAGAACTTCTAAGCAAATATATACAAAAATAATTAAATGATTAATATAGGACAATACTAACCCATCAGAAAATTGTGCAAAGTTGTTAAGTTTCTGAAACTTTTCTGTAACACATGCTTGAAGGTTTATTGTTGAAGGAGTAAGATTTCTTGTATTGTCCTTCTGAAAACAAAGCTGAACTGTGAAAGAAAGTTTCCCCTTTGACTGTTATTCATAAAAGGTTTGGTCAATAATATAACTGTCATCCTCTCCACCACAACTTTTAACATGTCTGATTTGCAGCAAATTACCCACTTGGCCTTCTCAGTCTGTTTATTAAGTCCTTGGTGTTGCCAGCTCCACTGCTGCTTCCCGGCAGACTACAGCAAAGAACAGTGCAATGCCACAACAAATTAAAAAAAGATTAACAACATCTTTACACTGCAAAGGTTTCCTGCTTCCCCAGGAAACAGAATCTGCTCATTGTCTTCAATACAGTTTCAGTTTTGGCCTTCCAGATCTGTGGTCGACATGAACTCCCATGTACTTGTAGTCCTCCACAGTGTGACAGCCTCTTCTAGAATAACATGAGCTGTGAGGCATCCTTTTCCGTCTGATGTTAGCATTATGTACCTGGTCCTGGGAAGGTTTAAAGCACGTGATTTCTTCCAGCCATTTCCACAAAAATGTCTCCCAGCACTATGTTCTCCTCTTGCTGCCTATCATTTCTAAACAAAACCACTGCAGAGTCATCAGAAAGTGAATAAGGAAGGCAGGACCCAAAGGGAAACAGAGACGGCAGAGTCTCTTACAAAGCTCCAGTATGACTCTCTATCATGTAAAAAAAACAACACTGCCCAGTTCAGGAGGTAATGGACAAGTCAGTTCTCAGTGGCCTCACCTCAACAACAGTGACTGGATGGTTTCAAAAGCACTGCAGAAATAAGATAGTCTAAGTCTTACAGTTCAAATTCATCAACTCATCCAGATGCAAATAAAATTGCAGCATTAGGGAGATAATATCATTATAACAGCATCAAACAGGGACACTGACATTTCTTTCAATATCCCTGTCAATACCAGTCGTGAAGGGACTCATGTTTTACTATTAATGTTCTCTCTTACAAAAAAATGCAGCTAAGAGTTGAACAAATTAAAAGTTTTTCCTGGTTACATTTGATAATTGGTCAGGATATTCCTACCGTTATCCTCTGGGCATCACAAATGATAATAAATGTAACCTAATGTCAAGCAGATATTTTGCTTTAGAGCTAAGTTGTGGTAGTGTGAATTATTATCAAGATGTTTCCCAAAAAAGTAACTTTATCAACCTCATATTATCTCTGAAGGAAGAGTTAAGAGATCAACATCATCAGTATTCATACTCTTGGGATCATGAAAATCTGTTTAGTAGTTGTAGAGGTTAAATTTAGTCTGGTCAAAGTAGCTGACCAGACTGACTAACCAACAGCCACATGCCTACACTTTAAAGTACTGTTTCCATCGATTTCAGATGCCTTAGTATTACTTAGTTGTGCAGTGGCTATTTTTTTGTATCTGTTGTTAACTTTTTCAACAATAATGCCATCCAGTTCAAGTGGACCACATCTGTGTTTGGCTGCTCTTTCTGTTTGCTGATCAAAGATTTCTGTGTGGGAGGAGTGCAAGTCAGCTGTCTCGTTTTCCAGGGCCACTACAGGTTAAACCTTGGTCCAGTGAAGAAGAACAATCCTCCTGAACCCCCAGCCTTTTTGCTATGTTCAACTAAGCACTGCATTTTCCAGCTTATCACAAGGTCGATGGTCTCCATGTGTGTTCAGGAGCCTGTAGGGTTTTCATTACATCTTCTGAACAGCTGCATCTAAAATGCCTTCAGTGATAACATTTATCCATCAGCTTTTGACCTGTAAGTTCATTGTATGCTGCAGTATTGATTTTTCCATTTCACATTTGACTTAAATTGCTTGAACAAGCATTTGTCTATCGAGTTAAAAAAATGTTTGTTCCAGGTTTCTGTTTTCTGTGTAACAACTCTCAGCTTTAGACTGCAGGTTTTACATGAGTGACTTCTTCACTGTGAGTGGCTTGATCTTACTGGCCTATAGTGACATAAGCCCACACAAGTTGCCCTAAGATTATTTTTGAAGAAATGTAATCATAAGCATAATCATCCTCAATCATAATCAGTTTATAGAGGAGTAAACAGATTTTCATCCCACCTAACGATTTCACCCACTCGTTCTTTATCTAAATAAAGGGAAGATCTTTTGGAATGAAAACCTGTTTGTTCTAACCAGCTGAAGTATCAGAAAAATGAGTAATGGTTTTAAAATCTAACAATAGATTCCTGGGCCGAATCAAACTTAGGGCTGCTGCAGCAAAGACATATAGCCTCTGAACATAGGACTTACAACTGAGCTATTCAGGGGTTGTAAACAGTTTATATGAATACTTAGCACTCCTGACTTGGGCACCACAATCTGCATATTGATATCAGACCTCCTAACACACTGACACTGGACAGTCTGCATTGGCATCCACATCTCCACCAGTAAGAGCTCAAAAGAGACCCCTGGAGATGTATATGGCTGACACCATCCTCTAATGAGGATGTTTCCTCAAATTATTTCAGGAAATCAACAATCTCAAAGAGTGGTGCACAGAAAACATTCCACAGCTCAAAATCAACAAAGAACTAATAGTTTTAAGAAAAAGGAGACAGGACACACAGCCTGTCTACATTGGTGGAGCTGATGTGGAACAGGTGAACTAATTTGCATTCCTGCGAATTGTCATTACAGAGAACATGGCATAATCATCACACATCTCTACACTATTAAAGAAAAAAATAACTGGACTGATTAATTAATTTAAAAAAGCCCATAAATAATTTTATTTCTAAGGGACACCCAGGAAAGCAAAGTTCCTTTGTCCTAATCGTGTAAAATGTCTGAGAAGAGTGATAGCATTCTGACTGGAAATATCACTAACTGGTATTTAATGTGCACAGCCATGGACAGGAAAGCTCTGCGAAAGGGGATTAAAACCACCCAAAAGAGTTGCCAAGCCTCAGTAATGTTTGTCAAGCAAGGTGCACACAGCCCAAAAGGATGTGTAAAGGCAATACACACCCCAGTTACAGCCTGTTCACCCTGCAGCAGTATGGCAAGAGATAGGGAAGAATCCACTGTTGTGATTTTCATTTCATGAGCCTAATAATTATTAATACATTCATATGATTTTCTGTTTTAGTTGTCAAATAAACAAAATTTTGTTGTACAACTTGTGTTGTAACACAATATTTAAATCAATCTTGAAACCGGAATTAAGGAATGACAGCACTGACTGAGGCAAACTTCTGCAGAAGAACTATGAACATACATTTTATTTACCATATACTAACAGTATATATTTTGAATTCCCAGGAAAAAACATAGCCCCTGAAGTAAACATCTGTAATAACAGCTGCAGTTCACAACATCAAAGTGGGCACCCTCTCGCTTATCCTTTGGCAGCAAATCACTATGTAACATAATTTACTTTATTCCTGCTGCACAATAATTGTCCACTGATAGTAAAAAGCCCAACTTCCTATTCAGCTGCACTGTGTATATATGTGATTGTGTGTGTGTGAGATAGTATGAGTGGGTGTATGGGTGCATGTTTCTCTGTTAGTCTCCCTTGTATGTGCATGTGTTTCTGTGAGCATGCATGTCTCTGAGATCAAATAATACAACCAGGGCAAAGCAGCTATTTGATGTCCAGTCCTGGTGGGCTAAATAACTAAACCAGGGATGTTTCATGTGAACACTGCTTCATTATTTCGTTATAACCCTATGCAATCTTTGAAGCCTACAGTTGGATGATTAATTCATGACTTTATTTTTTCTCCTTTTTTTCTGAGGCTAAAGGTAGGACTCCGGGCAGAGAAACATCTTAAGTAGTAAAGTTAGTTTGGTGTTAAAGGGAAGCAGAGAAAAGCAAAGTCTAACTTAATCCAGTGGCATTACTAAATGCCACAAATCAAGATTGTTAGCTCACTGTACAAAGCTTATTTGTCACACAACAGAACAAAATGATAAAAAGAAAAAAATATAACAAGCCAACTTGAAAAGAATGAATTACATAAAAAAAGTTTAGGGTATTGGATGTGAATGTGAGTGTGCATGTATATTAGGAGAAATAAATGGAAAGAATTGAGTGTTGTATAGATCAGTGTCCTGTTATGACATGATTTGTAGGATACCAGAATGTTAATTATGTTTTGTTTTTCACATTAAAAAAGAAAGGAAAATATTTCAATCAACAGGGACTTGCTTGCAAATACAAAGGCTTGTTGATAAAACAAAGTTTAGATTTTTTCTGTGCTCTCTGAAATTAATACCTGATTATGAGTCTCAGAATAAAACATGAGCCAGAAGGTAGGCTGGTCATCCATTAACTGAATTTAGATGAAGGTCTGAACAAGTTCACAGGCCTTCATCTATACATTTATCTAACATGGCCAAGGCTCTGCAGTCATGCCAGGATTCATTAGTTGTTATTCATCAGTTGATATGCAGGTATTGGGTTATAAACAAAAGGATTCATAATTTGGATTTTTACCCAGAAATTGCACAAGAAAAAATTCACCTTAAGGGTCCATTAATTAGTGAAATTTTACAGCAATATGAGGTATGATCAGAAACTTATATGATTGTTCCTGTTGTAAATGAATGGAGAATTGTGTGATAGAGTGCATGTGGCAGGTGTGAGCAGAATCTTTTAAGTGAGTATTCCAAGTTCAGTTGCATGATCATCACCACAGAGTCCGAAATCTCCCATCATGTAAAAGGTGCATCCAAGAGCATGCTGACGGACTTCCTTCTTAGAAGGCTCAATTATAAACATTACAGTAATCAAATATTTTGTATGAATCAAACAAACATCTTGACAATGTCTTAGTCAGTATGAACCGTTTGCATTAGCATAGACAGTGTGAACATCCAGTATGCTTACAGTAATACGGACATTTATCACCCTAATAAGAACATAAAATGGATTGTCCTTCAAAATAATTCAGATTCTTAGAAGGCAGGATCGTTTCACATGAATGGGAGTGAGAGAACCTTAAATTCAAATCATCAATTTAAAAAAAAAAAAGGTTTTAAAAACACAGTAGCTGTTCAAAAAAAGTGATAGAAGCTATGCACATACATTCACAAAACCATGTGTTTTCATAATGAATAACCCCAAGTATAAACAAGGCATTGTAGAGCACAACAAGAAACCCACCCTCAGGCATTTCAACTCATATTTTGTGTTGTCAAAATTCATTGTGCATCTTCTTCCATTTACATTCATTCCTTTGTTCCTGGGTAGCCATGATACTTCACAGAAACAAGGAACACCAGCAATCAAGGTTGATTTGTATTCAGAAAAGGTAGCCTCTAAACCCTTGGACTTAGATATGTGGAAGGAACAATCTCCCCGACAATTTAGATGTCACTGAACCTTTGTGGTCACTGCATTGCAAAACTAGACAGTGATGAAGTTTTAGAAACCTCTTTTTAATTTTTCTGGATCTATATTCTTGTCTTGCCCATGTTTAAGTTATTTATTTCATCTATTTGCCAGAAATTACAAAAGAAAATAAATCACAAAGGGAGAGACACAGACTTGCATATTGAACAAGGGAGAGAAAATAAATGAGAGGTGAAAAAGCAACATTAACAGAAAGTAACAACAAAAGCTTGACAGAAAACCCACCAATATAAAACAGGAAATAAAAACTCAAAAAGCAAACCCTGAACAACAGAGTAAATATATTCTGCATTTTGACAAGTGTTACAAATATATTTTGAAGCATGATGATGAGGAAATTTACTGTTCTTAAAAGTTAATTGAAAAAAATGCTAACGTATTCTATAAAATATATAAATAAAGACAGTAAGAAGTTTTGAAAACAGGTGTGTAGCAGATTGAAGAAAGCAGTTTGAAATCATAACACTGAATGAGTTTCAAGCTGCACTAGAGATACACAGAATAAAAACCAAAGGTCATAATTAAAAGTTTGAAGGGGATGAGAGCTCCCATAAATGATTAAATATTTGGAGGAAATGTACCCTCTCCAACTTTGTTTCAGGCTTAATGATCCTGCATCTGTAAGATCTTGATATTAACCTGAACAAAGATTTTTTAGAAATCCTGTCATAGCCACAACTTGGGAATAGTTTTTTGGAATAATCAGTCTGCTGTCAAATGGTGTGAGCAGATATTATAGAAAGCAAGAACTCTAGGAGTCCAGGGATTTTTTTTGTGATTATTTTTTTATTGAAAAATATACAATGTATATACATTCACATCATATAAAAAGTTTTTTCCTTTCTTTTCTCCCAAACAGAAACAAAGTCACTTATACATTTTAAGGGAGGTAGAATCTAGGGTTTTGATGAATAATCCAATATTGACATTTTAGTCTATTAACAGCATTTTCCCAGAGTTATGAGACAAGGCTCATCAGCACAAGAAGGTGCAGCTGAGCTGAACAAAATGTCCAACTATTTCCAGGAGCTTGGCTGCTTAATCAACCTGAGCTCTTCTAATGGAGGCTCATTCTCTCAACAGACATCTCTTTAGAAGGGTGACTCATATTACATTAATGTGCTTGTCTGGTCAGACATATGATCTATGGAGGCCACATCAAGTTTCACCTGCTTAAATACCTTCATCCTTTACTGCTGTTACAACATCACTCGTCAATGAATCATGAACGAACCACTCTCTAGATTAGATAGGAGAATTTATTTTAAGCTGGCGCTACCGACAGCGCCATCATTCCTTACTTGAACTTTAACTCGAAGTTTGGAATTGTTGCCAGTACAACTATGCTATTACTGAGAAAACAGCCTCTTGGTTTAACTGCTATGTTGACCCACCAAACACAGGTGAGAACAAAAAACCTGGACTAAGGTCTAACCAAAAAGTAACATCAATCATACATGTATGTCAGAACATCTAACAGGAGAAAGAGAAAATAACCTACAAGCTCACCTTGATGCCACGTGATACATTGTTCTACTATTTTCCTTTGATTTACAGCTGCTGTTTTCCTTCAACACCTGAATTGTAATAATGACAGCTGATGCAGATGTAAAAAGAAGCAGAACATACCTAAACAAGTTTGAATAATTTATGTACTATGGTACATGAAAAGGGGCATTTTTGATCTGAATACCTTAACAAATATGTCAAGAGCAGGAACAGGCCTGAGTCAGTTGATTCAATGAAAATGTAAATGGCAATAGAAGTTTGACTACACATTGCATGTTACCTGCGAATACTCCTACTCAGACATGAAAGCTAATCTGATATCCTATTTACTGTTTAAATATTAATAGGATGGGCATTTTTTGATTGTGTTCGTGTGTGTGCATCTAAAGTTACTGATCTATCTGGATTTCATCACTAATCAATACTTCGGGAACAAAGGTTGGTTTTGCTTTCATGTTTATCTGTATATGGATTCGCCACTTCAAAGGATGATTCATGCAGCTCACTGGTCTCAGCTTTCACTATGTTCAGGATCGATCAGGTAAAATGTGTGGATGAGTCTTCATAAACCCTCTCACATTTTTGTATTCTAAATGTCGGAAGGATTAATTATTATTTTATAATTGATAAGGGTATCAAACAGTTGTGCTGTTTGACGCCAACAGACCTTTGGGATTAGATCTGAACAAAAACTGATTATTTGCTTACCAAAGTGAGCAAATGGCACAATGCATGGTTAAATTATGTTTTGAAGCATGTCTTTGAGCCAAATGATGTTGCCTTTTCATTCAGTAAAATCACTTCCTAAACTTTTTATCTTATTTAAGAATAAAGTTAAAGGGTGATGTCAAGAAACAGCATCATCTTTATTCAACCTGCAATTGTATATACAGCATTTGAAGCACTACTATTTAATTATTTTGCCTTATATTCTTTGCCGATATGTCAATTTGTTGGCACACAGCGTGCCAAATCCTACAAAATACATAATTTTAATTAAAAAATATATATACACCTTTCCCTTTTATCTACCCATTTAATTGGAGTTTAACGAGCACGTGGCAAAATTTCTTTTTTAAAAGACACAAAAAGGTTTGGTTTACACTTTTGCTCATTATAGATATGTCAAATTTGCACATTTCACAATTATCCTATTAATTTATTATTATTATTATTATTATTATTATTATTATTATTATTATTATTATTATTAGTAGTAGTAGTAGTAGTAGTAGTAGTAGTAGTAGTAGTAGTAGTAGTAGTAGTAGTAGTACGTAAGTACGTAATAATATGAGGTTGCTTTTATCTGTAGGCCTATATGAACTGAATTTTCTCAGCAGGATGTTGAGGAATGGGAATGTTATGACACCTGGGTGAGATGGCTGCCAAGTAGCAGACTAATTTCTGACATCAGACCAAGGTCAACATTTTCAACTGGGTCAGTTGTTTTGGCGGCTTCCATGTGTTATTAAAGAAGTGTCACAGGTTTTCCTGCCAATTTTGTGACAACCTAGACTAGGTATTTTTATGGAGGAGACATCAGGACATTTAGTAGCCTTGTCAAAACCCAAGTGGATTTTTAACCAGACCTTAACCAGAGAAATGTTAGGTTTCACCATATTGGTGTTTGCAGAAATGTGCAATGTCAACTTTTATTCTTGGGTTAGGGATGATTTTCTACACCACAGGGACGTAGCACAAAAATCGTGGCATATGCTGTCACAGTTGGCACCTCTATTCACACACATTTTCCAACAGACTGCTTTCTTTCTTGCTGTTGTTCTCTCTCTTTTTTGATAGCCTGATCATCTGACTTTTTTCAAGATTTGGTTGTCTTGAAATTCTCTTAAGGTTAACAACATCATTATTTAGAGACAATGTATTTCTTCCACCTCTCTTGCAGAACTGAACTAGCTCAAACAGTGTTAAACTTGCATAGGTTGCCCCCCAGTACCGTTTTGGACAAAGAAATATTCAGTAAAAAATTACTCCACCAACAATAGCTATTTACTTACATGACTAGTGCTTTGTTGCATCTACACAGAACCATAGAATTAGGCAGTGCTGTGTAAGAAATGCTTGAAAACCTCAATTAAGCATCAGCTCAATGTAGATTTGAATTTATGACATTTTTTTACATAAAAAATTTGTGTCATCAAAATGTTTTAAGAAGAAAACAATAATAATAAAAGTTAAGCTGTTAATTTAAGGTAAAATAGTTACATAATGTTGCTTTAAATACTGGTAATATACTTTTAGTTGATCCAGAAGAATATTCAATAAATATCTCAATAAAATAAACCCATTCTCTGATGGCAATGTAAAAACAAACACTCTAGTATGCTCCAAGCAGCCAGTTAGCTGCATGGCAAACAAAGCTAACTAGCAACTTCAGATAATGGTAGTTACAAGTTATTTCAGAAAATTTTAGAAATCACTAAGAGTTGAGCAGCCAGTGAACGTTCTAAGCAAAACCAGAAATACATTCATTTTCAACCCACCTACCAAGTTACAAAGTGCTACAGCTGGCAGTTTAGGCTGATTCCCCCTTTTACAAGTGAAAGAACCTTATAAAAAATTTAAAGCTGTTTATTTTTTCGGCTAAATTGTTACATTATGATGCTTCAAGTAGTTGACAGACTGCTAATAGGCTATTTCACAACAACGGTCAGGACCATGGAATTAATCAATAATTTGCTCAAACCTCAGTCAGTCATTAACTGATGAACTTACACAAGAACAGTATAAAAGTTTGCAAGAAATGTGTGTTTTGCTGTTGCTAAAAAACCCAGTACTCATGGTAGTTTGCAACACAAGCAGAAACAAACATTGCCATCCTAAGAAAAAGCAAGCTAGCCATAGATACAACAAGCCTATGTTGTTCTACACAAGTAATGAATGTAAAATAACTGGCCAATGCTGTTTTCATCCAGTAGATATCAGTGTGAATCCAATTAGGTACAAATAATATAGTTTCTTTTATTATCCAAAAAGTTTTAAATCTTATAAAAGCCATACTTATTTTACAATAAAAATATTCTTATATTTTTTGAACTATAAGCCGTAACATAACTTCATGCCAAAGTGTCATCTCTCTCTACTCTACTCCACTTTAATAAATTCTTACCAGAGCAGCACTAGTTAATTTATATTATAACAACTGTACTCACTGCAAAAGGTTACTTAGGCAGTGGGTTTGCTGCCTTTGGGTAGGAAAAAAAAAACCTTTTTTCTGCCAGACCAATGCCAGTGCAGGGCAACAGTATTGCTTTCATAGACTTCTGGATCACATGTAATCTTCTTATCCGTACCCTGTGGCGACACGCCCAGACTTATACTACTCCTTGGTTTATTTTGATGAAGTGCCAGTGTTGGTCTAATGGCCCGAATGTCTAACAAAAGCAGATTTATATTTGCGTTCTGTAGTAGAAGACAAGGACTGCATTTTCCCTTTGGGCTTTCGGTAGTTCATTTCAATGTATCACCATTTCTGCAAACTCAGCAACCTCTGTGGCTTCATGGCAGAGATGAAGAGACATAGGACACTGAAGGAGACAAAAGAAAGTGAGGTAAAATGAAGTGATCAAGCAAGACTGGAACAAAAGTGATGTCAGATTGGATTTTAGTTGTTGGCAAGAATTTTGCAGAAAAAACGGTGTAAGACAAACATAAAGGTGGACCTGTTGCTGTTTGACTAGTGTCAAAGCCTGAATGAACTGCAACAAGGATGCGAGATGAGACAGCAAGAAGCACATGAGAATATACTGACAAAAACTATGTCTATCAGTAGTCATCACTTTGAGCATTTTCTGTTGCTTGTTATAAAACCAAAGAAAAAACAAAACCCTGGGAGGACAAGAAGATCTGCAGTGAGGTTATGAAAAAAGAAAGAGGGAGCCTGTGTGGAGTGCTGTGGTTTTATAATATATTGAACCAGGTGTGGGTCAATGATGCAAATGACGCAATGAAAGCCCGCCCCCATCAGGATGCTGAAAACAGAGTACTGAGCCAGCAACAAAATACCACAGGAGCCTCTGTTGTCACACTTGTGAATAATATCATTTGGCTTACTAAATCATGTCTTGTGTTGTTGCACTTGCTTGATGTTTGAGTGTTATCAATGTTGTCATCTCATTTGTTTTGGATTGTTAGCAAAGTCATCCCATTCTGACAGCGGTTAAGCCAGTAGCATTTTGCAGGGAAATGGTAGTGGTATAAAGTCTTTAGTTCAGGCTAGTCAGTTTGCATAAGTGTTGTGCAACACTTGTGCAAACCTTCAGAACAATACTTCAATATGAGGCATTCCAATTTTTTTTGTAGCTGACACATGTATCACATCTAATAAAAAACCAATGTACTACTACTTAGGACATGTAAAAAAATTCCTTTACACAGATATTTGTGTGTTTGCCAGTCTTAGTTGACATGCAATGTACAGTCAGGTTGGAGTGTGCTTTAAAATTGCAGGCATGGCATATTTGTGCCGACTCTCATCCCTGGAGCAGTGTACGCTGGACAGTGTATTCAGCAACTGAGAGGAATGGGTCACAAAAGGGGAATTTTGAAATAATTGGATG
This sequence comes from Acanthurus tractus, assembly GCA_029783725.1. Taxonomy (NCBI): domain Eukaryota; kingdom Metazoa; phylum Chordata; class Actinopteri; order Acanthuriformes; family Acanthuridae; genus Acanthurus; species Acanthurus tractus. The sequence continues at coordinate 1,152,815 of JAQNCA010000004.1, forward strand.
GCATAAATGCTGATTGGAATCCTCATTTTTCTATTATATTCTTAAGTTACTGTATGGTTGTTTTCCCTTGCCTTATCTACTGCCGCGTATCTGTAAAGCAGTTTGAGCTCCTCTCTTCCATCTCTCTCCCTTTATGTTTTGCAGCCATGCTCAATTCCTGTCTTTACTAACTTGCCACCTTCCCCGGAGTCTTTGTGCTTTCTTGTCTCGCAGATACCCAT
>JAQNCA010000004.1:1163301-1176344 GCA_029783725.1 Acanthurus tractus
CCCCCCCCACTTGCTTTGCAGCAAGTGCTCATCTTCTGCCATTAGTAGACTGACTTGTCTGTGGTTCTTGTCAGTGTACAGCATTGCAGTAAAACAGTTCTGAGTACTTATACTCATTAAATAATCACTGTTTTAATTAAAATCCTGTAGAAGAATTTAACTAAAATAGCAAAGTCTTGTAAGTTTAGTTTAGTTTTTGAGGATTTTTCTGGCACTGTAAATGTTCCAGGGAGTGCTGGTTGTATTTTTTGTATTATACAGCTGAGCTTAAGATGTAGCAATTATCAAAAGCTTGTGGCCTTGTAACTCTGTGAGTGTGTGTGGGTGACCTCAGTTTCTAAGAGATGGCACGGACATAATTGAGGAGACTAGGAAAAACCACACCTCCCACGGGCTTTACTCACTATATGTGTTTTGCAATGTGTTTATGCAATTTGTGGTTGCAGCTTGTTGTATATTTTTATTGCTTCTCAGATCATGTATTTAAGCCTTAGCAGTTACTAACTCTACAGGAATAAATCAAAGAGCTTGGGGCTAAAGGTTCCTCTCAGTGACTGTCTATGCGAATATCATTATTCACTGTCTAGCTCTGCTTCATAGTTGTCCATGGAACCTGAAGACTATGGAGCCCTGACCTGCTGAGACAAGCCTACTGTGGACCAAAGTTAAAATAAAAGACAGACAATGATAAAACCTTTTGATCATGAAGTTCCATCACAGGCTCCCTTACTGTGGCCCAAACCAAAACATTACATTTCAGAACCTTTGCTTTGATTTCTATGGACTTTGTAGGCCTACTAATTTGTGTAACCCAGAGAATGACTCTGATGAGGCTCTGATATTTGTGTCAGATATATTGCTTTTAAATTGAAATATGTTGACAACTATTGAATAGTTTGTTATGAATTTTGGATCATTAACAATTATGTTACTGCCAAGATGAACTAGAAAAAATTGGCATTAGCATTTGCATTTATTCTAAATCAAACTTCTTCAGTTCCAAAGTTTATTTCCAGTACTGTTGTTCATAACACAATATCTGCAAAACTCATGTAATTGCCAGCAATCCTATATTTACTGTGCCTCAGTGACAATTAACAGATGGGAATTGCTTTCAATTGTTGGGTTCCTATAAATTTAAATAATCAATGTATTTATAGAGTGTGATCCTGACATGCTCTATATGTAAAGTGTCTTGAGACAACTTTGTTGTGAATTGACGCTATATAAATAAAATTGAATTGAATTGAATTGAATGTAAGCATTCCAACATGCCAAACTTCGGTTATCAAGGCAGACATTATACCTGTTAAACATCAGCATATTAACAGTATGAGACTATACAAAAGTCTTTTTGAGCCTAACAATTAGCCACTGTGCTGTGCAGTGTTATTAAATTAGTTTGTTTTAAGGAAAGTAAGTAGTTTTAGCCACCACATAGTAGAGTCGAGATTGCAGAAAGCATGATACAAATTGGCAGGAGGGATTCTGGTATTTGGTGTGTTTTTGTTCCCTTGCTCTCCCTGCCTCTCTTTCCTTTGCTCTGTGTTTATTCTATGCCATGGGCAAGTCATTCTTCTGACAACAAGCTCTGCCAACAGCAGTGTACATACTAACTGACAATTAAAACCAATTTTAACCATAATCGTAAGAGCAACAAGTTAAGAGTAAATTCTGGTGCCTCAAAATTATATACCTTGTCTGATTGCCCAAAAGCACATTATCTGCAGTTCCAGAGAACCTCCTAAAACAAATTACTGCCTGTAATGAGCTACATCCAGCTGCTGTCAAACCTGTGTTGAAGCTTTAAATTCTATTTCACGCACTTACCATCTGCACTGTGCTTTATTTAGAAGCACTTTAAATCACTGACTGGTTTGCACGGGTCTCTCTACAGGATCATGACACAGTAAAGAGACACATTCTGAGTAAGTGAACAATCAAGAAGCATAGAAAAATGTAGCTCTGAGCAAGTAGCAATTTATGCTCACCAACAGCACTGTATAATTACAGTAATATTTAAAGAGGTAAAAGGAATTCTGCAATGCATACATTCTATTTTGAGAGAAGCAATGTGTCATTCATCATAGCACTAATCTTTGTTAATACCACTGATCACAGTCTAAGATAAAACACCTTCTGGATCCGAGACATTTCAGTAGCTATGATGTTCATTAAATCATTCTGGAACTGACTATCAACTGACTATCAACTTTCCTTGCACCATCATGCAACAGATGAAAACTCATGAAAAACAAAGTATTTTATTGTTTCTTGTTTGGAAAGATATTCAAAGAAAACTGCTGTTTAATTTTGTAGTGTTGTTGTAGTGCTAAATAACTGGGCACTGCTAATAATTAGCACTCCAGTCAGTGAGCAAGAAGGGAATACTTTGCCATCTTTGCTTTTACATGACTTTTTTGATAGCGTGATAAATGTTAAAATAAGTTTTAAAAATTACTAAATAAGTTACAATTGGTCATCATCACATATTTGTATGATAAATTACTTGACTACTTTTTTTAAATGACCCTTTTTTTGTTTATTTGCTTGTTTTTTTTTTCATTGGTGTTTTCAGCTATGTTACTTTTGAGATTTGAGATTATGGGGACTCACTTATTGGATGGAGCTGACTCAAATACCTATAAGCCTGATCCTGTGTGCATTTGTATGTGTGTGTGTGTTAGAGCATATATATTTAGAGAGGAAGGCTGGTATTTATAAGGGATTGACATAAATACATGTATATATAATACTGACTATGACTATTATCATCATTATCATGTAATCACGTTTTTATTTGTCATGTATAACATGTATAAAGGATATTAAAACATTATCATCCAGCTAATTTCAATCGAGGTTCACAGAAACAACCAAATGAAAATCAGGAATTCAGCCTTTGTCACATTCATCCCTAAAGCCATGGCATACACTGCCTGTAGATATCCAGGCTTGTTACTTTGGCCTTTAGCTGGCTATAGCTTTTCTGATACAGGCATAAAATTCTTGTTTGTGCTTTGCATGGCTGCACTTCTTTAAAAAAAATGCTTTACTTGATTTTCAGCTTTCTATGTGGTCTTCTTCTATTGTTACTTCATTTTTTTTATTTATTTATTTTTTATCTTATTTTACATGATTTTCCATAAATGTTTTTAATGTTTTTTTCTTTAATTCAATTGTTGTATGTTAAGCCCCAGGTGCATACAAGCTAAATTTATCATGTAAAGGTGATTTGTAAAGAAGGTTATTGTTATCATGATACTTCAGCATGCAAACTTTTTGAGGCATCACATTTTTTATTGTTTGTGTTACCGTCCTACTGTTTCTGTGCTACTTTATTCAAAAATACATTTTGACATGAATAAAAACTGCCTCCTAGCTTATATAAAAGTGATCAGATTGTCACCACTTTCAACCATAGTGCAGACCAAATAATAACACCAAAGCTTCTTCTACCTTTCTGTTTTATTTTAAAACACATACATGTTGGCTTTGTTTCGACTTGACCTTGTTTTTATTTAAAACTCTGGTTCCACTGTAGTCTGGATTGGCAGAAACTAATACTACAACAACTCATGCATCCACAGTCTCTTTCCAAAGTGGATGTTTCATCACAATGTGCCCTTCCCTGTGTAACTTTTATCTTCCATCCATGTGTTTTCTGCTGCCACGACTGCCTCATGCATTGGGTTTACTTTCAGTACAGCTCCATTTTTATTGTCAGTTTATCAAAGAATCTTGTAGTCTCACTTTTCCTCATTGCTTTTCTTCCTCTGTAGTCTTTTCTGCAACTAAGCAACCACATAATTTCATTCCTCTATTTCCTTCTCTGCTTTACATGATGAACGAGGTGGAACTGCAGGCTGAGGTACCGTCTTTTCCTTTCACTGTAAGCTTTCCGATACTCAGACCACAAGGGACAATGCAGCACACAAACAGAGGTCAAACTGGTCTATTATTATTTGTTGTCCAGGTAAACTGTAACTGTGTGTTTCCTGTTTGTCTGTTGGCCAATGTGAATAAAAGGTAATTGTTCATTTAAAAAATAACTCTGTATGAACCTTAAACATAACAACCAAGTCTAACAGAGTGTCATTTTCTTTCTGGTTTCTCTTAAAGCCTGTGACCACAACCAGCATTACATCTCAAAGCTTTGGTCTGGCAGCTTAATTGCTTTATACTCACATCTACAATGGAAGCTGCTATTTGCTGTGAGAAGAAGCTTCTTTGAAACAAGAGTCAAAGGCTGGTAATTATTCTTTGCGATTCTCATTGTTGTTCTTCTATGTTATTCTTATCTTTGGATCATTGTGTATTATTTAGTTTTCAAAACACAATGACAATTTAGGAGAACATTACAGAGTTTTTCTCGTTGTCTCTTTTATTGTACATATTTGTAATTGAAATCGGAATAGTTTCTGATGTCAACAAAGATGAAAAAATGCTTTTCTTCTAAGTATCTACAGCTTTTCTTGTCATTCTATTCACTGCCTTTGATAAACACTGTTGGAAATCCACTTGAACACTGAGTTGACTTTTCATACATGTTTTTGTTATCTCATTTTTTATTCAAAATCCATAATAAAGAAATAAATCTGCTACCTTTGATTCACAATCTTGAAATTGTTTGACCTCACTTATTTCTTTAAAGCCTCACTTGATCCTTCACCCTCTCTTTTCAGTTATATTTTATTAGAAGCTTTCACAAATTTATTTGATTGCTTTTCTATAAAATCCACAGGTTTAATGCTCTAGTTTGTATTGTCCATATCTGATACCTGCCCATTTGTTCATTGGGGTTAGCACAAGAATGTGGAGCTCTGCTGTGTAAAGATAAAGGAACAGCAGGGCGGCATTCAGTGTTCAGTCATTGTGCAGAATCACTGGAGTGAAGACAACACGCCCACTTCCTCCTTAACAAGGCTCCTCCTTTCTTCCTTTATTACCCAGCCACGACTTAAAAGGCCAAATTGTACTTATAACAAGAGAATTACAACGTATGACAAGACATCCAACCAAGTTTGAGGGCAGAAGTATTTATACCCTTTTCATCAAAAAATCCACTTTCGCTGCCAGCCTTCTCCTGGCCGCATCTATGACGTCTCTAAGAACTCTATGATGAATAAGTCACTGTGTTATGCCATAAAATTACATACAACGGTTCAACAAGTTCTTCTCAAAAGATATTTCGGTCTTTGCACTTGCTCACGACAAAATTGCCTCCATAACATGGAATATGCTAGAGTGGCAAGTTAATTTAATTAAAAATTTAAAAATAATCAAATTTAATTAATTAATTATTTATTTTAGTTATTTTAAGGAATAGTTTCTGTTAACTTGTTTTTACTTTCTGTCCCCAAAAGTTGGGTTCACTGTTAAAAGGGGTCTTCCATAACAGCATACTTAATGCTGATGTAAACACTCTGGAATTAAAGCTGAGAGTAAGCAGTTTAACTTTGTAGTCATTGTTTCCTTTCAGAGCCAATCTACCGGGTCAGCCACCATAGAGTGTGACACTGTTCTAATACATACATATGGGCTGCATGTCAAGACAGAACATTTTCCTCGGAGGACTCTTTTTAAATTGGTGCAAAAGTGTAACAACTAATAGTGTTACCATGATTCTTAACATCCAATAATGAGTGCAAGGCCTTTGGAAGCGAGACAACATAATGACTCAAAAACATTCCTTTGTCCCTAGGAAACTGCTTCATCATTAATAAAGCAAGAGCTTTAATTAGGAAGAAGCCCTTAATGCAAACAAAATACAGAGCAGAGGCGGATTATGGGCAGAACAACGGCAAAATCATTTGGGGGATAAGGGAGAGGAGGAAGTTAGGCACCGTCTGTCTTGAGCAGACAGATTTTTACTACAATAAAAGAAATGTAGTAGCTGTAGTCTTGACTGCAAAATGGCTCAGAGCCCCTGATCCTAATCACCTGCACCAATAATTCAAGACGGGAAATCAACTCAGTGCTTTCATGTGAGAATTAGTTGAGACGATTATAAGAGAAAAATCCAAGAGGTGTTAAAACAAGTTGACATTTAAGCTGTTATCACATTATTGAATTAACTTCTGCAGGTGTATTTGATCCTCTGAAAGTTCATTATTAATATTTAACTTGATCATTATCATCAAATCTGCGGATCCCATCAGTTTAACGAAGCCCTACCACACTTAATGTGTTTCACTGTTTTTATTAACACGAGCCCATTGTCACTGTGAGTATGTTAGCAAACTGAAAAACTCTTGTGCTACAGTTCAGCCTCATAGAGCCATCAGCATGAATGTGGACTGACTATTGTACAAAAGTAACTCACTTCTTATTCTGGTTGTGTAGCACTGACAATAATATCTTCTTAGATGCAAAACCTACAGAAGAAATAAGTGACAGTGCACAGTGGCTGCTTTCTGACCAAAAGGGGCACAATTAGGCAAATATCTAAGAAGTGATTCCCCATGTACACTGAATATGACAAATTAAAATGGTATTTACTGAAAGACTGGCCATATCTATTCAGTAGTTAGCAATTTTTTTTGTTTTGAGCCCAAAATAATGAGCCAAGGCCTTCCTGTGTGGATTTGCATTATTTCAAGTGTTGGGGAACACAGGATAAAGCAATGTGTTTTAGTGATTAGAGTTAAAAAAAAACAGCATTTCACATCACTGGTAGAGCTGCAGAATTATATTTTTTATATATATTTATTTTACATTTACTATATAAAGAGCATATATGCATATTGATTAAAACAGTTTTGTCTTGGGCCGCCGTTTAGCTCACCTGGTAGCGCGTCCGGTGCGGCCCATATGCGAGGCTCTGTCCTCTGCGCAGCGGTCGTGAGTGCGGATCCGGCTCCGACCAATCTGCATATAATCTGCATGTCACCCCCCCTCTCTATCTCCCCATTTCAACTCAGTCCTATCGAATAAAGGCCGAAAAGCCCAAAAATAATCTTTAAAAAAAAAAAAAACAGTTTTGTCTTTGACATGCAATTAAAGAAAGGGTGATAATGCTTGCTAGAAGAAGTCTTTTCACAACCAATCATAGCTGGGTTTACCATAAGAATATGTTGTACACAGGCTAAAGTGGCATGGTGCTATTACAAACAAAAAATGACTTTAATGACCAACTCTGTCTTTAAAAAAAAGAGATTCAAATAAGAACAAGGACAACTAAACTAAACCAAAAAATACAACATTATATTAAAATCAGCAAAAGTTGTGTAATTTGTCACTAATTATTTTACAGACAGTTATATTGTAAAGTAACTTATTATTTCTAAGTGACAATAATTTGTAATCTGTGATAAATCACATTTTAAAAGCAACCTACCCAACACTGATATTCTCTACCTGTGTGGGTTTCCTCCCACAGTCCAAACACATGGGTTGTAGGTGTGAATGAGTTGGTCTGCTTCTGCTTCCCTGAGCTTGACTGGCAGTCATTAGACACTGGGCTCCAACCACCCACACCCACAAGAAGAGAAGCAGTTGTAGAAAAAAGATGGATAGATAGAGATGTATTTGAATTTAAATGTGTCTTGGTAAGGATACATCTTTCAGAGGATACATCCTGATGTAGCGAGCCAGGCTTTATGGTAGCAACACATTTCCAGCAATTTTCTGCTCTCTGTCTATTGCAACACATTACATTAAGTTGCTATAGAAAGGTATGTTTGGTAACTTTCAGTTCATTACCAGCAATGTATGTTAAAGAAAACAGATTACTCATATTAAAAATCTTCATGTTCCAACATTTAAAAAAAAAGAAACATACACACACATGCACACGCACACACACACACACACACACACACACACATATAGATAAATATGTTTAATTTTTGACTTTGTACATGTGTGGCAGTGGTAGATGGTGGGCTACAGCTGGCAATTAATGATGTCTGTTAATCTAAAGAGAACAACAAGAAACTCTTACAACCGTACAGAAATGTACAGTTCCAAAGTTACATAAATACAGATCTAAAGAAATCCATTTCAGCTAAAGAGAAATGTAACCTATTCAAAGACATGTACAAAATAAAGCATATCCAGCCACACTATTTAGAGTTTAATGTCTGTAACTGCATCCAATGGTTTTACTGTAAGAGGTGCAACCAGTGCAATGTACAAGGGCCAAGATGTCTTCAAGTGCTCATTCAGGATGAACATTATTGATTTATTATTATAGTTTTTGTAGACTTACAACACACACCTCTGAATCCCCCCTCTCTGAGTGTTGTGTTGTTACTGATGTGTGTTCAGAGAGAGGAGGAGTGAGAGGGTGCCAGAGGAAGGAAACTGTGTGTGCACTGTCAGTACTTGGGGTCTCGTCACATGCTCTGCCTGAAGGCCATCCATCTGTCAGCAGGAAGGGGAGACCCCTGGCAGCTCCACATTGCCTTGCTGACCTCCATATCTGATACTACTTTCATCTTTGTTGGTCAAATATGGCGATAATGAAGTTGCATTTCCTCCCTACTTCAAACAGAACAAGCTTTCAATGACTGTTCATATTCACTTGTCTGTGTTTTCTATGAAACCTTTTACAGTTAGATGGTAAACAGCTGTGGCCTCACTCTTGTTCATTTTTTGGCTTGACGCTCTAAAATTGTTTGACGTTCATAAAATTTAGTGAAAGGTTAATTCAAGGAGGAAAAGGAATTGATTGAATTCTTTTTCACTAGCTGACTGGAATCAGTTGCTTTGTTCATGCTTCATTGAAAGTGGCTAACATTAACATAGTTACCAGCTGATTGCTCTAGATGAAGTCTATTTCAAATGTTGAAATGTTTCAAGGACAAGAAAAATTTTCATCTGGCTGTTAAATTTTAGCTACAAATTAGATATAAAGTTAACTTTGTTCAGCAGATGTGTTGAAACAGTTTCCTGTTAAATAAACTCATAAACTAGACAAAAAAATAAAATGATGAATCAACAAATCTCCTGATCCTATCACTGGAAACTTCTCAATGTCCTCAAACTTTGTCCTCTATATTCTCTGTTATTTTAAAAGGCCTCTAGCAGCAGTGTATACGTATTGTTCAAAACAAAATCAAAACAAAACAAAACAAAAAGATTCATTGCTGCCTTATTTCAGACTTCGAGCAGAGTGTATCTATTGAATTTCTTAATCGCATTGCTCAATCTTTTTGGAAACAGTGCTGTATACCCAATCAATCAAAAGGTCTTTCTATTTCTGCTGAGCTCATTAACTTAAACAAAACTCTGGATGCAGTAAAAATGGTTTTGTTGTTGTTGTTTTATGAGAGTTCCTTACATGCAGGACTACAATATTAAGAAATTGGTGACATTCCATGTTGATGTAAAAAAGATGCTGTGTTTTTTGTTGTGTAGTTATTGTTTGAGACCTTCATTTGTGCTGGAGTACCAAATTAGGTCTCCTGTGGCAAAAATGTATCAAAAGTGGTCAATCTATCCAACTATGTAAAATATGAACAATGTTACACTCTGTAGTGATGCAATGTTCACAATGTGTGTGTGACTGTGTGTGAGAGAAAGCCTCCACTGAGGCCATGAGGCCACTTCTTCAAAGGCTTTACTGCACCCCACCAGACAAAGGCTCCTTACACATGTCGGTAGCATTTCCCTTGCTGTGGGGAAACACACATGCACACACACTGGCTGGCGACTTGTTTTTCAATGGAAAGCCACTGCAGATTTGTTAATAATAAGAAAAGTTCTGTGTTTTACAACTTTTTAGTGTGACATGGGAAAAAATATGCTTGCACAACAAAAAATGTAAGATAAATACAAAAACCCATAAACATGAATAGTCAGAATTTGCTATTTTCACTGCCTTCAGTCCATTAAACCTCCTCTGATATCCAGGATCAATAAACGTCTTATATTTTGCTCTCTCCCTCTCTTCTTTAAAGTATCACTGTACTGATGTTCTATTCTTTGATTCTGATTAAGTCTCTATTTTATCTACTAAAGAGAGTGATTAAAATTCTTAGAGAAAAAAATGGCTTGCTGCTTCTTGGACTGTGTTTGCATCATCAAGGGATTGGAACTGAGGGTATGAATATAACTATCCCTGAGAAATACCGAGAATAATGACAAGTGTAGAGGCCTGGTAAATCATCTCAATTGAGCACAATTTGAGTCCAAAGTAAGACTGACCAAAACGGATTCATGGGATCATGCATACATTAATATTTAACAAAAAAAAGAAAAGAAGACTCCAGTGTGTCATTTTATCAAAATGCACTCATAACCCTCCAGTGGAATTGACAACTGAAAATCCCCATTTGATCTTCTTTGTCGGGGCAGCTGTAGCTCAGAAGGTAGAGCAGGTGCTCTACTAATACTCATCTCAAACTACTGGTGGTTTGATCCCCAAATTTCAGACGCCAGCGGAATGTGAATGTGTGTGTGTATGAGTTTCTATGAGCAGGTTGGCATTAGTGTGTGAATGGGTGAATGTTGACTATTGTTTTAAAGCTCTTCAAGTTGTTGCAAGATTAGAAAAGGGCAATATAAATACAGTCCACTTACCATCTTAGGGTAGTCAGCAGATCTTGCTTGCTGTACCAAATGCAGGTTTTACAAACATTGTGTATTAAATTTCTGTCACCAGTTTCCACAAGTACAAGTTTTAACCTGTAAATATCTTGTTCTCTAAACCATGTCTCAGGCCTGAATATAGTCCCATCTTTCTATAATATACAGTTCACAAACGGTGGCTGATAAACCATTTCTGCTGGATGTAAGTTGTATTTCTTCCACAAAGTATGTCTAAAAAAGTAAGAATTTTTATATTGGAGCATTACTCTTTTAGATATTCACCACAACAGAAACAGTTATAAATCTAATGTTACAGAGTGACATTGTTGTAGAGCTGCAAATTCAAATAGCCCCTTGACAATCATCAGAAGTGTCTGCTTAGATGACAATATGCATTTTATCATTTAGGTTGGAGGGCTTGTTGGTTACAATATGACTGTAACATAAATTATTTTACATTAAAATATCTAAAAAATACAATGCCATTGTAATATTTTTGTTGAGTTGTGCACTTACATCATCCCAAATGTTTCCAACAATATCTGAACCAAGAGAAGTAGGCAATGTTATTTTAAGATAATTGCCTGTTTTATTTTGTCACCTGTTCCCATCAGAGAGTGAGGAAGCAAGTCAACACAGGTGAATTTAACTTTCATAAGCTACCTTGTCTATAGACATTTTTGCTTGAGTCATTTAGATACATTTTCATTGGCAGTAATTGTCGTTTCACAATAAAGACAGCAACGCCAACAATTCAGCACAACTTAATGGAGTCATTTTTTAACTATGAACTTTGTTTTCACTGTTATGATTGAGAGACCTTGTGTGGTACAAACTCCATTCTGTGTATTTAGGAGTTTGTTGTATTACTGCTTGTTTGTAGCCCTAATAATGCTTGACTACCCATATATGGCTATGTTGTCAATGCCTAAGTTAGTCAGCCTTAGAACTGTAATGATTTCTTACATACCCATACAATTCAAATACATCTCCATCACACAGCCATTTTAAAAAGCCTTAAGATGCCAAAAATGACTTGTATCAGATGTCATTTAACATAACAGACAGCAAGCACATAAGCGCTTGGCCTGCAGAGAATAAATGAGTACTGTATGTAACTGATACAGAACTAGTGCAGCACTCATGTCTCTTAGCTGCATTCAAATAGATTAAATTTGTGCTAAAGCTCTAAAACTGTTTTGTAAAATATACAAAGACTGTCAGTATCTGCTGATGGAATGTCATCTGCTACATATTTACTTTTTGTACAGAAAGGAAAACTAGGGAATATGTTGCACTGTGCATTTCACCTCCTTATCATGCAGTAGTCCTAAAATCCAGTCCCTCCAGATAGGGAGATCTAAGCAACTGGACAACAGAGTACAGCCTTTGGGATCTACAGTACCAGTTTTAAGACAGAAAATAAAGTACACTCATGTGCAATTCTGCAAAGTGATTTTTGAAGAAAACAACTTCAGTTTTTTTAATGCTTTTTGATTATTTTGACTATACTTGAATATGCTGAATTCTAGTGATTTATCTGCCTACCTTGTTGAAATCAATGTTTTTTTTAATCTTTTCTGTTTGGTCTAAGTCAGTCATTCCAAATTCCTTTTCAAACTGTATGAATGGGAGTGATAGAGGATAGATATGTGCAGTTCCTCTCATGCGACCCAAACACTGCTGTGATAAAAGCAAATACTAGAATCTGCCTGCCTTACAACACAGAAGGAAGAAGGAAGCTGCCTGATCTTGTCAACAGCACTGACACTGCACAAAGATAGCCCAAACTCTTTATTCTGCTCTCTGTTAATGCCATTCACAAGTTGTCACTCAGTTAGTCAATAAAAGGATGCTGTCAACAAGAGCATCATAAAATTGTACCGATGATTGACATATGCCTCTCCTTTCGTTAGAGTGTGCTGACAACAGTCATCCATACGACTTTATATTACCAACCACACAGTTTCATCTTTGTGGTCAGTGTATTGTGGCCTACTAAGGTACACATCAGGAAGGAATGCTTTACGATTGTAAGCATAAAAGGCAGGTAACTGCATTCACATGAATCGAAAAAAGACAAAGCAAGATTTCATTTCAGACAGTTGCTGGGAGATGAGAAGCGACAGGGAGTGGTGCAGAGGCTTGAAAAGAGATGTAAGCAACTAATAGAAGGGAATATGCAGTTTTTTTTGGTTTGTTTATAGCTGTAGTTTACCACCCATTTGGTACTCCAGTGAATACATTGAGTCAATGTAGTGAGTTAAAATAAACTACAGTGTGTGAGTGGTGGCTGTGAAATAGTATTCAATTCAATTCAATTCAATTTTATTTATATAGTGTCAATTCACACCAAAGTTGTCTCAAGACACTTCACATGTAGAGCATGTCAGGATCACACTCTATAAATACATTGATTATGTAAATTTATAGGAACCCAACAATTGAAAGCAATTCCCACATGAGCAAGCACTTGGCGACAGTGGGGAGGAAAAACTTCCTTTTAA
>JAQNCA010000004.1:1188576-1212567 GCA_029783725.1 Acanthurus tractus
ATAACCCCCAGATTTCTAACGGTGGTAGTAGAGGCTGAAGTAAAACCCTCTAGAGTAGCTATATTATGGGATAGTCTAGTGCGATGTTGTTTAGGGCCAAGTACTATAACTTCGGTCTTATCTGAATTTAGTGATAAAAAATTACGAGTCATCCAGGTCTTAACATCGTTAAGACAGGCTTGAAGTTTAGCCAAATGATTTGTTTCCTCTGGCTTTAAGATGAAGCATGTATATGCTGAAAAGTGCTCTTGGGGTTTGAAATTTCCCTCAGTTTGACTCATCAGTGGAGAAACGTGAGCACAATGGGAGTAAAGTCTCATTGTTGAGGTGTGTTATGCATCATCTATCAGTAGCTCACCTTTTCCACTGACAGCTCTCAATTTCTTGTGCTCACCCTCTTTCTCTCTGAAGTCTGAAAGATTTTGTGAGTTTTTCTTGCATCTTAATCCTTGAGCAGGTTTGAAGTTTTTTTTTTTTATTGAAATGGTGATGTTTCCAAAGTTCAAATCTGATGCTGCCTTGTTACTCTTTATCTGCTCTGTTGAATAAAGCAGAGAGCTCCTCTTGGAATTACTTCACACATAAGAGCAAAAAAAAGAAAAAAAAACAAAGGTAAAGAAAAGAAAGTCACAGAGTGAATCAAACAGATACATTTTTTCCACAAGAGGATTTGTGTGGAATCATACAAAATAGGATTATAGAGAAGACATTGAAAAAGGTCAAAAAAAATATCTATTCTGAAAAAAAAATTCTTGTTTCACTGTTTTGAACTTGAAAATAATTTTTCTGAAATTTGGGCCATGCCTTTGTATTTAAGTCAAGATATTATGCAACACATAAAAAATAACATAAAATACTTACAAATGCAAACATTAGTATGAAGAAAGTTTTAATGCATTTTCTGGCTCTTTTGAATTCTTGGCCTGATGCCTTTCTTTGGACGTAGAGACTTTAGGCTCTTCCACTGCAGAGACTGCTGTTTACTCTCTGGGTCAGAGATGTAATCACATTTTGTATTGCTGATGATCCTCAACATGAAACCAAGGTCATCCTGGGCCTGTTAACTGCGAACCTTGCAGACTTGCACACATATAAGTGGTCACAAGAACATGAGTAACTCAGGCTCTAAAGTGTTGATCCAGCAATGTTTCTTGGAACACTTATTAACAGAAGTTATTTATTGCACCTCAAAATCTCAATTTAAAAACTATTTGTACCCACCTCATAACCCAGGAGGACAACTAGTATTACTTTCAATTCCATTCAATTAGTTTATTTTGCAAAACATGACAACTCATCAACAAACACAATCGGGTCTGATCTAACTTCTGTCCTGTCTACTTGCACAGTCACTCTTTCTCTCTCCTTTACTTCCTCCTTCAGTTCTTTTTTTGTCTCATTGTCTCTGTGATGTCTGACAAGGTGATGCTTGTAGAGGCTGCCTAGTTGGTCAGATCCCTTGTCTGCTCACCACCAGCTCTAGTGCTTATTCTGTTTAATAAGATACATAAAGGCCTCCTCTTTCAAGCAGTTTAACACTCTTGTGAAAGTGATGTGCGCATCAGTTCACCCCAGTGCTGCAGCAAAATCTTAGCTGCATGATTAACAGAGATAACTAGCGACTACAATGGCAGCAGTGGAGCAGCTGGAAAACATCAGAGGCAAAAACAATAAGCATTTCTTTCACTGCATGATCTAGTCTCACAAAAATCTATAAAGTTTGTGTGTAAGACAGATAATAAAATGTTACACCCTGTGATCTGACCCGTTTACTCAAGTTACATCGTGCATTAACTAGTGATTAGCATCAAAGTCCCTGCAGACTAGTCTCACTACTCGGCAGCCATCTTGGTAACACATCACATCTGGGCAGCTAACAAGACCAGGCCCTATCTAAATGAATAGGAGATAACCATAGCTGCATTTTCATTGGTCATCAGGATATAAACACTATATACATATATATATATATATAGAGAGAGAGAGAGAGAGAGAGAGAGAGAGAGAGATTTGCCAGTAAAATCTTGTACAAACTGCTTGAAAAGTTTATATCTTTGTCCCAGAATAACGTTTAAACGCACGTTTTTTTTGTCTATAAGCTATACCTCTACAAAATGCATGTAAATTTTATGACACAAATGTTGTTCCTGTTAAATCCAGACATAGCTGTTTAAAGTGACTGTATGCCACTATCAACATATATTGATATACTACAGCATGTCAGCTTTTGCCCTCAGTATCTGAACTGGATGCAATATGCCAAGATCCTGGTGCTCCTGTGCAAAGCACCAGGCAGTGAGTCAGTGAGTGAGCGGATCTCTGGATGGTGTCGTGTCCTGGCTCTATCAACACATGATTACAGAGGGACTAAAACATGATAAGAATTATTTTCCAGTTGATGATTCAGTTGGCTGTAGATCAAAGGAGCTGCTCTGATGTATTCTTTTACCTCAGTCAGACCTGCAGTGCTGGCACTGAACTAACAATTTTGTCATCTCTTTTCTTCAGTGTAGCCGTATATTAATTTTTCTCTTTATGATTCTACCTCCCCCTCTTATCCTCCCTCTCTTAATCTCTTGCCTCTTCTCTTTGATGCCATTAAAGGCAGCTCCTCTGAGACTTGTATCTCTGTCAATAGAAACAGTGCCAAATCAGATGTACCTAGGGAAGTTCCCTGTGATCTGGATTTCAAATCAGGCCTTTACAAGAAATTGGCACAGTAAACAGAAAATGTAATCCACACTCTGCATACTGTAACCATAGTTTGATCACAGAATAAAGAGATAGGAAGAGGTAGAATTTTACTATTCCCATTCTGGCATAGATATTGATTTGATTTTTCAGAGCAAAGTGTTTCATTTCAGACACATGGAGGACGTGTGGGCCGCAGATGACTTGAGTTCACCTCAATCTAACATGCTCTTTGTTCTTCTCCTCTTGCCTTGAGCTGCAGAAACTGAAGGTTGATCTTTGCCGCTTCATCAAAGACACAAACTGGCTGACACAATTCAGCCTTTTCCTGACGACAAAAGCGACATTTTTCCTGCAAATGGCATTTGATAACTGAAAGCGCGGGCATCACTGTGTTAAAACATTAATGACCTTTTCCAGTTGTCACTCAAGTGTTTCAGAGTATGACTCATGAATTTCTGTGGCACAGTGGTGTTTCTGCGGCAGGCACAGCAGCCAGACTTTTAAGCAAAAACAGAGTGAGAGATCTCAGACAAACCTGTGATTACAGCAACACAGAGCACTTTGGACTGCTCCACTGACATTGACAGAGAGGATGGAGATGTCACAGCCACTCATAGACTGAACAACCTGCAAAACACTGAGGAACCGACATCTCTTGATATAAGCAAGGGGTCTAAAATCAGAGACCTCATCTTTCTTTATTCAAACAGCTGCTGGCGAACTTTTAAGCATTCCGTATGTTGAGCCAAGGACTAAACCTTTTAAATAATTTACAGAAAATGAAATTGTTTTAGTACAAGTAAGATTTATAGCTGCCCTTGTTCAAATGTCAAAGTTTCATGGTGTATTCATAGCCTGGGTGTCCATGGTGACAACATCCACCTCCTGCTTGACAACCATGAATTATTTTTCAGCCCATACATGCTTGTCTGCTGGCACCTCTTCCTCTGCCACCTCTGCTCCTCCCCATGCATCAGACTGTGGTCTCTTATCACTGTGTACTCTGACACACCACTGTGGTGTAAATATTTGATAAAAGTGGTCAAAGTTCCCACAGGAAAGACAGAGAACGTGGGGTTGTTCCTCAACTACAGGGGATGCACGAGACAGTAGATGCCTATTAGTGCATCCCCATGTCCTGATAAATTGTGAGGGTTGTTCCAAGAAGGGCATCTCGTGTGAAAAGCCTACGTCAAGTCAGAAATTCAATTATTACATCTTTATTGATATACTTTTAATTATATGTACATGTGTGATCACTTGCCCCCAAATCACTGATGACTGATGCTTCCATACATCTGATAGAACTGTATTCACTGAAGAAGACCGTTCTCGTAGTGAATACCTTCACAGAAGCTAATAAGTGGACGTAGGGTAAAGATTTTCTTTCTGTCAAACTATTTTTCTGTCACGTATTACATGAATTAATTTGGTGTCAGTGTGATATGAAATAACTTAACAAAGCAACACTTTCCCTGATCATGCCTTTATTCAAAGTGACAGGGTATCATGTCCAGAAATTATGGTTACATGGCATCTCAACTGAAGAACATGTCGACAAGGAAAGAGTAAATGCCTTGTTGATTTTATTTAGAATTTGTACATTTATTATGTTTTAGTTTATATATTGGTGCATGTATCATGTATAGAAATATAATGGTTAAACTGACCACCTTAAGGTTTTGTTCTTTTTTTAAAATTACACAGAATAATAAATATCAGCAACAGACAGGGGGCGCTTCACACATCTAATCTATTTTCAAATATTGTATTTGTGGTTGACATACCAAGGAAACCAGGATTTAGGAGGAAAAGTAAAGACAGCTAGGATTTCACTGACAGGAAGTGGTTGCCGTAGTCAGCCAAAGTGATAACATTTGCAATCTGGGTAATACCTGGGCTGCAGACTGGTGGTTGAGAATCGCTTCTGTATATCAGAATTTTCTTGTTTCATTAAAAAAATGCTCACGATGCTTCCAATGTTTAAACTCAAGACCCTATTTTCATGCTCCATTACAGTGTATGGTAAAAGTGAAATGGTCTGAAAAGTTTAGTTAAAAGTCTAGATATATTGTGCATCATTTTAAGAGGTCCAACATTCAGTCTGGCATATTGACAGTTTTGAAAACTTGTGACTAGAATCTGAATTAAGGTCTCTGGGTCTGCCAGACAGCATAACATGCATTTATGAGGGCAGGAGGGTGGTTTGGGCTGGGTTAAAGAGGTTAGGGGCTTCTACTTCCTACTGAGAAACACAGATGCATTCTAATTTCAGGCTTACACTTTTTACTTACAAGTTTCTTTAAGGTGCCTTTGAGGTTTGCTATAGGCTATTCCAGCGTCAGGTCATTCAGACCATAATAGTGTCAGCCAGGTTACTCCATTTATGTAAGCCCATTTATTGACTGTTACTAAGTTCGATACTTATCACTGAATGACAGACTGCAGTTCGCCCACCATGTCTGTGCATTGGCTTAGTACATTAAACCACTCAGAAGTGTGTGTATTTTTGTGACGCAGCCTTACAAAGCAATCACTAGTACCATTGCCGTCATATCACATCTTGAATTTTGTATTTGTATGGCATCTATTGACTTATTCTATAAATGAGTATGGTATCGATTTTTACTCATCCAAAGACATTTTGCTTGTATCCTTGTGTGTATGTCATTGGGTTGGGTTTTTTTTACCATAAATAAGTGTGTTTCTGACCTGCCGATGTCTTTTCCAGTCATTAAGAAAGCTAAAATTGTGTATTCTAGGAGTAGGCCCCCTGGTGTTGTTCATACAGATTGAAGCAATAGTCATACTGCCTAGTTACAATCATCAGTGCAACTGCACTCTCATCCATGTTTCTGTTGCTATTATTCATGAATGTTGCGAAGTCGAAAGCCTGCTTTGCAGAGGATGTTCCCATTCTCAATCTCACATTCAAAGCCCTGATTTGTCAAGTGTTTTTCCAACCAGCAAGTTTACCATAAAAATTTGAAAAGTCAAGAGGATTCTGTGGCATTGACTTGGGTGTTCACTTTTTATTTTGTTTCTAACTGTGTTCTTTTCTTCCTCTGGTCTCAGTTAGGCGTTGGCTCCATTTCTTATTTTTGCTTTTAGCCTTGGCATTTTTGCCCTTTAATAAACCTTGAAAACATTTAACTCCCTCCAGGAAACAAAAAGAAAACACTCGATCTGAGACCAGATGGATGTTGCGGATACTTTCTGTTTCCTGCTAACCAGATAAACAAGATGTTGTATTTATGTCATCATTATTGGAGTTTGACAATAGAGCCATTCATAGTACTCAAACACGGCTTGGAAACACTGCTCTCATCAGAGTAATGTTATTCTTACCTTCTTTCAACCTCCTGGATGAGTGAGTTTTATGAGGATCCACCGCTGACTCCTTTCCTTTGGTGGATTCATCCATCTGGCTGCTTTGTTTCATATTTCCCTGGTGTTTTTATCTATGTGTGTGGTAATGTACAACAATACATTATGAAGTGTCATCCCAGTTCAGGACATGTTTTTAGTTGATTGTGCCAGTGCCACGACACATCTCACACATCTCAGATTAAACTAGTAAGGGAGTGTTTGTAGGTTCATACTCTTATTAGATGAATAGCTGAATGGATTACAGACTGCACATAGTCCCAACAGTAGACTTTGGTTAAATCGAGTAATTGTCAACCTCTTCAATGATATTTGCACCCCTTACATTGGAGAACTGTGTAAAAAAAAGGTGACAAAAACAGTCCCTACACTTAAAAAAAAAAAAAAAACACAAGCTACCTGGGGCAAGTATTTAGCATGATGTATTTGTACATAATGGTCAGTATCCTTACATTTCCATTTGATCAGGTAATAAGTAAACAAGCCCTGTTTTAACGATCTATAGAGGATGTTCTGAGATGCATGACGCGACTGTTTAAGGGGTGTGTCCTGCTTCCTTTTGTTAGTTTAACAGCAAATAATCTGAACACAAAGGGCAAAGAGGTTTTATTTAGACACCCAATTAGTGGTAGGTGTGCTATGGGCATGGAATCAGTCAAACTTGTTAGAATGTCACTAGCCATTCCCTGATGGCTGACAGTTTTGCTGCAACTGGACTTTCTACGATGTTTTACCTCTTGCTGCATGTTGGTGGTGTTAGAAAGGGAGAATCACACCAAGAGGCCAGGCACAATCACTCCAACAATGCTTGAGTGCATCTGAAGGGGAAAAAAAAGAAAGCTGGAAGCACCTGTGGAGCAGGACTGTGTGCTCATATGGGCAACAAAATAAAATGAATGGAAAAAAATTGATTCCATTAAACATAGAGCTCTCGCCGTTGCTTTGCCTCTCGATGAGGAGGGGACAACAGGTTGTAAAAAGGTTTTGGGTTCATGAAATCTTAAAAGAGAGAGGAAAAAGTACTGTCAGTTCCACCATCTCTTCAGTAAGCTGTGTTTTGATGAGCGCTTCTGATCCTACCTTTGGTGAAGCCAGAGCCAGTTCGACGACTTCTTCAAATGGTGGGGCCAAGAAATGCAAAGCGAGAGCATTTTTTACACAGCACCAGGCATATGCTCAGTGTTTAATGTTTGTGTAAAGACGAGACCTTATGCTAAAGAGCTCCTGGCTGCTTCGCCCGACGCAACTTATGACTTACATCTTAAGCTAAAAAGTTAAAAACTTTTAACCTTTTTGCATGCTCTAAACCCACTCAAAAAAGCTGCATGCAGAGAAGCGCCCACTGTACCACAGGTTTTGCAGGCGTCGCTTTTCTAGTGATGTAGTGTTGTGTACCACAAATGTAACTTCTCAACAACAACAACCACAGTGCCCCCTACTGAATATCTGTGGTACTTGCTTTGCCACCGCCGCGACATGACTTGACCAGGGATTTTATTAACTGACTAGTTGACTATTCTGTAAAAAGACAACTGTACACTTTTGTGAAAAAGAAAACCGTATGCTGTACTGTAAGAATTTATCACAATCAAAGCTGAGGAGCACCACCCAAACCAACAAAACTGCCCCAGACGAAACATACGCAGGTGTGTCTGCATACTTTTGTGTGGCTTGACGAAGACAAATTAAAAACACAGGATTGACATTAAGCTGCAGAGCTCTGCAGATTATAACGAGAAGGGCAAAGTAGGCATGTGGAATTGGTAAAGTCAGAACAGGCAGGAAAACATTCATAGAACAAGGCGCATCAGAATTTAATCCCACCTGGAGAGACTTTAATCTGCAGAATGGTTGATCTTCATGCTGCTCCACTTGTTTTCTTCTTTCGGGTATGTCATTTAAGGGTTTAAAGCTTTTCCCTTTATCTTAATCTGTTTATCCACTTGTTTCATTTTTTTGTCTTTTTGTGTCATTTTAATACCCAGAGAGCTGTAATGTTTTTTTTCATAATAATATTGAGGCATTATGTGGATGATTCCTCTCTCTCCCTCTTTCTCTCTCATATTCACACATACTTTTAAGCTTCCTCCCCCTCCCCCGCTTTCTTTCTCGCTCGTTCTCAGTGTCTAAATCCAGCTTTCCAAGTTACAATAGAGCTGTTTAAAGCCTCTGAAATGCTGAGCAGGCCTTGAAACTGTCCATTGAAAAGTGGGCAACAGATGGACATTGAGCGAGGAAAAAAGAGAGACCTTAAGAGAGAGGAGAGAGAGAGTCAGAGGTTGGTCTGAAAGCTTCAAAGTGCCTTTAGCGGCGTTGGATTAAGGTCACAGCGGAGTTTCATAATGACAACACATTGCACAATGTCAGTTAATATCACAATCACTCACTCTTACACACTCTCCTTAACAATTACTTTTGTATGGTTGGTCTTGGCAGCTCCCAGCAATCATTCTGGATCTCAGTGGTGTGGACGGTCTGGTTTGAAGTGGGTTTGGGGGTATAAACATTTCGATTGGTTGAGTTTTCAACAAGCAGTGCTCCCAAAACAGTGAAAAGAAATCCCTGCTAATCCCCGAATCCCCACCAGTTTCTACTGAATGATTCAATTTCCCTCTTATTGTGTCACACTCAGCCTGCCTTTGTGTGTATATGCATGTGTGTGTGTGTGTGTCGGTTGCTTGGACTAGAGTGAGTGTGTTAGGGAATGCACATACATGCAGGGAATGTGTGGCTCTGTATGTGTGTTTGTAGTTGGTCTCAGGTCACCAGTCTTGAGCGCGTTGCAATGAAGCTTTCTACCACGGGTGTCAAAGCATGGACAAAAACAGCGACAGAGCATGCTCAGTGGCCTTTTGACTGACAGCCAGGAGCGGTGGGCTGTGTGTTTGCGTGGGTGAGGGAGGTGGATGCTGAGTGGAAAGTGAAATAATGACTTTTATGACTTCCATTTTAATGCTCTCTGGGGTGAAGGTCTGACTTGATTACTGACTCGTGTTTAAAACATGCTTGTTACTCTGATGCAGACAGATGCCATGTAAAAGAGCTTCAACTTACAGCTTTTTACAGAAGTTTTCATTAGGTTTCTCTTTCTCTCTGCTGCAAATGAGCTCACATTTTTTTAAAGCAGCATTGCTTTACTTTAGCTAATATTTCACCTGGTGATATGGTTAGCGGGTATTTGAAGGATATCTAAAAAACTAATACACAGATTTACATCAAATTTATGAGAAGGGAGGCCGGTCACCCATAAACAAAGCACTAAGGTGATTTCAGATAGCAAGAAGTTGCTCCGCAGTGTCTTTGGTTTTTTTAAATGCACAGCAGAGAGGTTGGGCAGCTGCCACTCTTTAGGACCTGCACAGGTTTACCTGCTGCATTTGGAGTTTTGATGATTCAACTTTCCAACTCGGCCCCCGAGGGAGAAACAATAGGCTTATTTATTTTCTTTTAATTACTTGTGTTATACTTTTTATACAATCTCACCAACAGAGAACAGACAAGTCAAAAAGAGAAGCAGTTACTGGGGCAACATCTAAACTGTACGATTATGGTTTCTGCAGCATGCTCATACCCAGGGCGTCAATACCAACATTATGTCATGCCCATATACACACATCAGGCTTTACATTACCACAATGTAAGCCCTTTTGCAACAATAAAGATGCATGGAGCAACTGCTTCACTAACAGAGCAAATACTTACACAGATCAGTTCCAATATTAATCAATGCAACTGATACCTATGTCTCATTTTAAGATGAATTATAGTCACAATAGAACAGATCAAAGCAGATCAATAAAGGGTTCAGTTTCTCTCATCTACATTGCATGTGTTGTTTTTGTATTTCATCAAACAGTACTCTCTTTGCAATGCTCTTTTTGTGAACACAGTGCATGAAAGCATACACCATGCTTCTCCTCAGCTGCTGCCGTACTGCCTGCACTCATGCACAACACGCCGCGGCGCCCACCCTGACTACTTTAATCTGACAATTGATGGGTAAATGAAAGAGGAGATTCGTTTGGAGCTATTTTAGAGCTATGAATGAAAATGTTGCATACTCCGATGTGTGTAGGAAGGCGATTCGCTGCTGTGGCAACACAACAAATTTGTTTAAATACAAAACAAAAATCCAGAAGAAAGAAAACTTTAAGCTGCAGCAGAAAAGAAGAAAAGAGGAGTGACAGGACTCAGCATCCCAAACCCTGACTTCACTGACAGTATCTTTTCACAGAGACTTATGCACTGAATATTCAGGTACATAGCAGTGAAATTAATATTTTAGTTCATTTATATCTTCAGCATTGGTTAATATAACAGTTTCAAAATTTCCTTGACCATCATTAGCTGCTTTTCAAATATATTGCTTAACAGTATACATGAAGTATTCAGACATTGAGATTATTCAGTCTGTTGAAATTTATCTGAATTATTATTCAAATATATTTGAACAAAGAAATATACAGCACATAAAAACTTGATTATTTTGGTATTTTGCATATTCCCCAAGAGCTGTAGTTATTAGAAGAGACCTTGCAAAAATGCTGAAAGTTTTTAAGCTCCTTTAATAATAAAATAAGTTGTTTTGATATGGCCCTTTATTACATGTAATTAGATTGAAATCAAAATTTGCAGCATTGCCCACAGTTTAACAACAAAGCCCTTGGAGGGGTGAAGTGTGAGGTGAAGTGTGAGGTTGACTGGTCAGTCACACACAGGACCTTCATTCAGGAAACTGATGTTTGTGTCCCACATGACAGTGAAAATGAACCTAAAATTCAACAATCAATTCCTAAACATAAACAAGTGTGCTTAAAAACCTAAACCTTATCAGTCCAGGAGCATCTTACAACTGTGACCATTTCACAACATGAACTGAGTGTTGGAAGTCTGCCTTGCAGAAAGGCCTCCTTACCTTGTTCATTGATATAAGACGCCAAGGTCACATTGCTGGGTTGGTATTTGACTACTTGTGTCTGTATGTCTTCTTTAATTGTGTCTTTATGATATTCGTTCACAAAACTTGCAATATGAATCATCATGTTATGTTGCTAAATATTAACCCCAAGCTTTAACCCACTCTACTCAGCTCTGCTAGAAGATCTTAGTAAGTTATGTAGCAGCTGCCAGAGTGGTACAGGCTGCTGAGATAAGGCAGAGCCAGCAGCTGCACCCTGCAGCAACAGCAGCCATTTGCTTCCAAACAAGCTTTATGCGTAACGCAGTTGGTGTATCTTGATGCCAAACAGTCATGTTCCTTACAGGCAAATCAAGCTATAATGTTTGGCTGCAACTCCTCTTTGTGGGTTTTAAACATTTCTGTTGTTACCACAGATGTTAAGAAGAAGATTATTAGGAGGTTACAACTGCTGCTGAAAGTTATTAAGTTAATATTTTCATTTAATGCTTCTTTTTTTTTTTTTTTAAAAAAGTAAAAAGCTAAAGGGTGAGCCCTTCATTAAGGGCTCCAAGTATCAAAACGTCACAGAATTGACTCATTAGTTGATCTATTGATCTGCTGTGGACTGTTGTGCTACTTTTACTATATATTACAACTTCAACTTCTAAGAAATGGATTTTGTAACTGAGCTAAAAGTTAGTCCTGTTCTGTAAGTCTTCATTAATCATGCAATGATCATTTCAATTCTTCACATTGTGATTTAAATGGTGGCAACACCAAGAGACTCGTTTAAACAAGAAAAGAAAAATGCTGTGGCTTCAAGTTTGCTATATGAAAGAGAAAAGACATTTTACCTCACACACACCAAGGTCAACAACAAGCACATCATGGAAAAACACTTTAAAACAAACAAACAAAAAACAACAGCTTTTCCTCAAAAAACTAGTGACACTGTTGAATAAAATTTTCTTGTTTAAAACAACAAATCTGAAGACTGACAACTTTAATTATTTAAATGCACCTTATTAGGCTTAACTCTGTTTTCCAGTGCCTAAAATTGGATACTTGCAAACACAAATTCAGCACTGCATGGAATGTCTTTTCTTTGATATCCTTTTCTCATGCTTCTGAACTCAACACCGGTCCTTTCAAAAAGCAGGTGTCTAAGGGTTAAGTACAAGTGTTAAGAGACCAAATTGTGAGTCTACATAATAAAACAGTCTAAAAGGAGTGCTGAGATGTATGACTGTGGTGCCATATTTTGATCTAAGGAGGATCTCATACAATAAATTGATAGAGCTCAACCGAGCACTGTAGCACCAATGGAATTCAAAATGAAAAATGTAAAAAATCCAAACATGTACAAGCGTTTTTTTGTATAAAGGGCACTGTTACATGCAGTACACATTCCTTACAGTGATGAATAAACCTTGAATGTAACTACCTATGGTTCACCCTCCGTTCTTTTTACTGTATTCTTTAATCTTGTAGCTGGAGTCTGATCATTTATGCTGCTGCCACATGTCTCAGTATTCAATGCTTTCTCATCAATCATTACTCAGTTTGCTGAAAGCAGTGAAAGCCAACTACAAGTAACAAAGAGTAATTGATGCCACTTAAGGTCAAATTAAGGTAATTTAGCACTGATTTGCACATGACACCAGAAGCTCCCTGTGTCCATCCAAAACCCCTGAACTAACAGAATGACTGAGGGGATCAATAGCAGGCATAGGGCTGTAGTGGAGACGATTGTCTGATCAGTAGCTGCAGCGTAACCAGAGAAGTGGGGACAGATGGACACTTCAGGGACTGTCCTCAGCTTTGCTGCCTAACCAGATGATGCTTAGCTTTTGAAGAAAAAGTTGAATAAAGGAAGGGCAATATACCTGCCATGTTGAATGTTGAGCGGCCTTCCAACCTTGTTCAGCCCTACACATGATCATGGCCACATGCCTGACATGGCTTTTGTTTATGGTTGTTAAGTCTGAACTCTGTTATGAAGACACTTACATCTGTGACCACAGAATAGATGAAATTCCAGAGAGGACAGGAACAAACTATTTGATTTCTTCGTCTTCCTCAATTAGTCAGCCTGCTCAACCGTACAGATTTGGAAGATAGTCAACATCCTCTGAGATGCTAATGGCCTGGGCCCATCTTCAATGAGCACCCAAAAATAAGTGTTGTGCTAAAAGGAAAGCTAAAGGAAGAAATTATTTTTCTTTTTTCCTGATACATAAAATTATTATATAGAGCTATTTATCACTTTTTTAACATTTAAGATAAGTCAAGATAAGATAAAACTTTATTGATCCCACATTGGTAAAACCTGTGCGTTGCAACAGCTCAGATACAGATGACAGAAGGAGAACAACAACTTAAGAGAGATATCACTAAGAAAACAAACATTATGTACAGAGTTTAAGAATAAAGATTTCAAGAAAAAAGTAACATTATATACATTGTTAGCAAGCATATACAGTATGCATTATGGATGAAGGGTTGTGCAAATATATAGATAATAAATCAGTATTTATATGTACACGTACTAAATATGAAGTATGTAATATAAATATGTGCGTAACGATGCACTGTGAGTTGTAAAATGTTCGAGTGGCTCAAGGTAGAGTGGAGGTAAAATGTCCCAGTGACTCATAACGTCATGAAGGCTCCCCCATTGGCCTTCTTCTCGAGGTGAAGATTTTCTTCATGTACCTCCAGACTTCTTGGACTTTGCTCTGCTGAAGCTGTTCCTCCATCCTCCTCCTGAAGCTCAAACCATTTCTAACAATTTAACAACACTCCTAAAATGAAAGGTTTTTGGAGGTCTGTAAAGAGTTTTTGAGAAAATTAATGAATGGTTGCTTCACAGGCTATTATCAAAAACATGCATACTAAAGCAATGTATAATGGAAATGTATAACTTTTGTATAAATTTTGAATTTTGCTTTTGCCTTCCTCAGCAGTGCAAACACTAAGAATAAAGGTGAGATTGATTTTATTAGAATCTTTCCAAACATCTTTAATATCTGCTCTGTTTATTTTGGTACTCAGTTTGAATTGAATCATATGATGAGAATAAACATGTGGCATCGTAATGACTCCTCACCTCTGCTTCAGGCTACTTGCGTAATGTAAGGTTTGGTAAGTTTGGTAAGGAAGATGAATGTGTAGAATATATAAGATATTTAAACCTTAAACCGTCCGTTGTGAGTCAGACACTATTACTGGCTTCCCCTAAGTTAGCATTTAAACTGTTTTCTAGAAAAATTTTATTAAGTAACTGTCTTCAGTTCCAACATTATATTAACAACTTAATATAATTATCAATCCTGAAACTATAGATTAATTTAGTGATATTACAATGAACTTCTTTCTCTTGTACCTAAACACTGCAGCCAAGACCATGAAGGAGAGCATGTGAGCGGAGAGCGAGCGCAAGGTGAGCACAGGCTGAAGGGTTTCAGATGGAGCGCAGAGCAGGTTTTTCAAATAGATGGAGCATCAACGTCTCCATCTCCTTCCCAACCTGCTGCAATTTTGCTTCAATATTGCTCACATCATTAGTTCAAAGCCTGCCTGACCCTTAATGTGAATTGCACACAAACCATTTTCTCAAAAAGCTTGTGTGAGCCAAACAGTGAAGTTCACAAAGTACTTTCAAAAGGAAACCAGAAGTTTTTACACATTTTCTCTGAAATGTGACAGCGTGCTCTGTTTCTTGCTCTCCATGTTGGATGTTACCAAAAACTGAGCCAGTATTCTTATTAAACACTATGCTGTGTTTAAAAACTTCCGCTGACCATGTATAAGGTGTTAATGCAAGCTTGACCTTTCTGGTTGTGAGGATACATTTTTATTGACTGATTGAATTTTTGATGTTTTTTTTTTTCATTTTGAAGGGTCTGAGATTGAGAGACTGAACAAAACAGAAGTAACCTAGTGTTTAAACTTATTGCTTTAATAAAAGAAAAGTTTCCGATGAATAGCTTATAGCCTGAGTGTATTTGTTAGCTTAAAAAAGCAACACTAATCTTAAGTTTGATTTGAGTTCAACTGTGATCTTTTAAATGTCTGTAAAGAAGAACAATCTAATCCTTTACTTGAGAATTTGTCATGGCTAGAAGTGAAATACAGTGCAGCCTTTGTCTTTTTTGAGTGAACTGTATACAGTTTGAGTGGAGTCGAGCCCGAGTTCTGCTCAGAGTGAGATGGAGCAGAGTGGCTTTGAGCAGGGGAGTGAAGAGAATGAACAGCTCTGTGAGTGTGGAGGGGAAATTACATGACAGAACTCATTTTGTATCTGACGTTCAAGTTCATCTTAAACAGATGATGTGCAGATATGAGAATTAGGACAGCTAATTATTTCCAGAAAGCATCTTTTACAGTGCTCCCCGGCTCTGTAACTCTCTTTACAGTGACAGAGGTAGAGATCCCAGCAGAACATACTGCTATTATGAGTGTATTATTTTTTATTATACATTAATTAGTAATTAAACCCTGTTGAAATGTTAACTGACATTTTCTATTTGTCATTAGTAGGAAAAGCATTAGCATTAATAAATGCTAATTTAAATTCCTCTGCTGAATTCTTCAGTTGTTGGTTGGGCATTTTACTCAGAAGAGTTCATTAGAAATTCAGCGATGGCTCCGTGCTCTCGGTATTACTTGGTAAAACTGTTGTTGCATAAAATTGATGAAGTTGTGAAGCTGATAATGCTGCCCTAGAGCTTAAATAAGTGATGAATGCTGATAGGTTTGCACAACAAATGCATCCTACCACTTAACTCTAAAGTGGTGTTGGGGCTCACATCAGGTTACAGTCAAAGCACTAAGTTTTTGTTTTAAAATGCATAATTTCTATAACATTTACACCTGGCATGTGCACTACTCTGGCATTAGGAACCTTTTTTAGAGGCGAGTTGAAAATTTAGGAATAGTTATTCAGATCCCCATGATTTTGATTCTGATTAGGCCTCTTATCACAACCTGTGTTGCTTCATGTGACCCCCTTTTTATTTTTTTTTCAGTCACTCTAACAGCTTCATGTGCTACTGTCAGTAACAGGTCCATTTAGTCATCAGTCAAAGCCAGGATATTTCTGGTCTCGCTTTTTCTCATTGCTATTCTTTCTCTGATGTCTTATCTGTAATGAAGCGACTGACCCTCTATTTCATGTTAACACCAGCACTTGCATGCCAAGTTCATGGATTGATCATGTTTATGCATTTTCTGTCTTTTCATATGGACATTGATCATTTCTGAAACAGTATACATACAATGAAATCTTTTCAGTTTGAAAAACACAGTGTTAAAACAAAAACTTTATTCTGGTCCAAAGCTCTTTGTCTTTTCTTTCACATGAAGAAAAACGTCTGCATGGCGCATTCTTAACTGGACATCATTCTAACCAACTGAGATATCATTCAAATTCTACAATGTAATTTTTAAGTGTTATTTTTAAAAAAAATGCAATGATGTCCTCATAGTCCTCATACTATAAATAGATTTTGTTTCTATGACAGCTGTTTTTTGGTCTTTCGACCATTCAGAGTGCTCGCACTGCATGCCACTACGTACCATGCACACACACATCCATATAATCATTCCAGGGGCTTCAATGCAAATGTCTGTCTGCTCATTCGGAGTTACACCGACATACACAAGCAAGTATCATCCAAAATATGTCAGTATCTATTCTGATGTGATGAGGAAAAATGTTCTCACATTATTTTTTGATGCACACAGACACAATGTAACTAATTACCAAGATCACTAATTGAATGTTGTAAACATTAGGCGGTGAAACAGGCCCTGTGATCAGCAACATCACACTGTTTAAATTTGTTTTTTAAAGAGTGAAAAAAGATAGATAAAAGAGATCAAAATGTTACGATGGCTATGAAAAGTCCACTTTATCCGTTTTACATCATATTTTTAACACTTTAAGTGTTTTATTTATTGATTCACTCAAGTTTCCTCGTTAAAGTTACTTGTTCTCTAAAAAGTTCTTATACTCCACTGATCAAAAACATGAATCTGATGCTCATTCCTGAGGTTTTTCTGTAAATAGTTTTCCAACAGAAATGAAAGAAAACAAGATAAGTTTTGATCAACCATGAGTGATTCATCAATTTTATGCCTAATTTTACAAACTGGGATCAAAGCACCACCTACTTCAGATCTACCCTTTCTGTTGTTGGCAGGATAATGGATGATCAGTAAGCAAATCTAAACAGATAGTTTAGTGGGTTAAACAGTTACAGATATAGATATTGGTCTACTTGCTCATTTGCAGTTAGAAACATCCGTAGGTTGAGCTGCAGTCCATCACTTTGTTCCAGGTTAAAATGTCTCAACTACTTCAGGATGGATACACTTAGAAAAGATGCTTATTAATGGATGACTGGACATCCCACACTACTTGGCTACATGTGGGGTAAAAGTTTTGTTGGTCAAGTGTTAAGTCCATTACAGAAGGATAACATTTGGGCTGTCCAGGTGAAGTTTTTCACTAATGTAACAAAACTTGTCTGATAGTCATCTTTATGACCAAAAAAACTGCAAAAGTCTTGGACTTTATGTCAGCTGAGGCTGCTCTTTGTGTTAAATAGTCCTAAACATTGTCACTGTGTGCATGTTGCCGTGCTATTGTTTGCAATAAGCTCCAAGCAGCACTGTGGCCAAATACAGCCTCACTGAGCCATGTGTGTGGCTTGAGAGGAGCTCAGTGTTGCCAGTGTTCTCGCTTTGTCTCTGGATTCGATGAACAGAAAACCCATTTAGAAACTACTTTCAAACTCCCTTTAACAAATGTTTTGACGCTCATGACATTTTGCCATAAGCAACTTTATTTAGTCAACCCAATCTCACACCATGATGTGTAAGGGCTGCTTTGGTCCAGCACAAAACGACCCAAAACTTTACTGTTTTACAATAATGGCATATAGGCAACTATGTACATCACTGGATGTAAGACTAGGGGGGTGCAAGAGAAAAGTTCAGATCCAAAAATCCTGACATTAGTGTCCACACATACGGCTCCTCTCGGTAAACTCTGGATAAATTCAGTCAGTTTGTCAGTTGCCAGTTTGTTAGTTTCTGCTCTCTGGTTTGTGTGCCATCTTTGCTTGTGCTCCTCCAGTCACCCCGGTTAGTTGTTTTACATTTTGTGTTAGTTTGCGTATGCTTTTTTTAAAACTTATTTTCTTCTTTGTTTCTCGATTTCTGGTTTTGCTCTTTTTGTATTTTTGAATCAGCTGTTTTTACTAAGGCTGTTTTTTTTAATATTATCTATTTATCAAAGCTAACTTTGTTTATTCTGCATTCAAGCTGCTGTTCCTACATTTGGGTCTTCTTTATTAACTGTGACAATAATAATATAAAGCAATAATCCTTTTCACTCCTCATGTTGTACTCAATAATTTAAATTCTACTGAATCTTAAGTGGCTGTGCTTTCATGCACCCCTCTCAGCAGTAGTACTTTTTCAAAAGTAATATAGGGACTCATTTGAAATAGCAGGTCAGCAGTAGGTTGTCAACATCACAATGATTGCATATATCATAATAGCTGTTTGCCACTAAGGAAAGGAGCTGGATGAGCAAAGAGAGCTCAATTGAGGTCGACAAAGAAAGAGACGAGAAAGCCAGATGAGCAAACAGACTCCAGAAAACTAGAGAAGCCAAGGAGGGCAAATTAAAGACACTGGAGTGACAGATGTAAAGAGACACAGAGTAGGTGGAGGTGTCAGTTTTTACAGTACAGCTGATTGCAACTCTTGTGTATCTGTGCTTCACCGGGCTTGACAAAGCATGAAATCTAAAAAGAAACAAGGTGGCAGTGTGAGTTAATGGATAAGAAGCAACATTCATCATTAGGTCTGTGTTTGTGTGTGTGAGTGTGTGTGTGTAGGTAAATTCAGCATAGTGTTTCCATGTTAGGACGTTCAAGTAGTCTCAGCATGCAGAGAAGTGAAGAACTGTTCATCTGTTTAACAGCTGTAAGAATGTGTGCAAACTTTGCGTGTGTGTGTGTGTGTGATTAGAGGTACAGCTAAATTGTTCTCATTGCCAGTTCTGCCAGCTGTTTGGCAAGATGTTTGATGTAGCAGTGGCATCGTATGTAAATATAGTTACTGATGATACACCTGGTTTGTTTGTTCCTGAGTATTAAAACTGGTTTCTTTGGACCTCCATTTATTCCACATTTACACTTTGGCAACATTAAATTCATGCAACAAATATCCAGATCGTTCTCAGGGCGGATGTGTCTTTATAACAGCTACACCTGCAGGGCGCATATGGAGAAGGGTTGCATTAGTCAAAGGCAAAACAAAGCAGAGAGCTTTCAGATTGGGATTGTGTGGGATTGTGTCTTCAGTTTTTGAAGCCCGCACAGTGTTGTGAGTTGTTCAGTGAGTTTGTAAAATAAGATTGACACACTCACAATAAAGTTTTTGAGATGCTGGCTGATATCGGCAAATGAAGCCAACAGAGTGAAGACTCTCAGAAACAACTTGCCGATCGGCTGGAGTTGTAATCTAGTACAGCGTAATTCTGAGTACATTTGCTATAATTTTTTCTAATACACAATTGCCACACTTAAATTTTGACTTTCAGTTATGCACTGATCTTGAACTTGGAAAACAGTCTTGTATGTAACCTTACTATGTGGGTTATGTGGCAGTAGCCAAGTGTTTACACTGGAGTTTGTTAAAAAGTGCATACAGACACGAAAGAAAACCCTCTGAATCTGTATGAGACACCAGAGCAGGACAGAGCCACTGTTAGTAATTCAGCGAATGAAACCAGACTTGAAAACCACAGGATTGCAAATGTAAGCGACACGAATACATGAGGCCCCTCTGAACTCATTGATAGATTTGCATTACAGTGACTGTCTCACATCACATTAGTAATCCAATTTACTACTTTTAGGTTCAACTAACAGTTTGCATGGCCTGTTATTTGTGCATAAAAATCTCAATATCGGGTTAAGGTTGATCTTGAATAGTAACGTTGTTGGTTAGCCAGTTAATCTTCTTATTAAACATGCTGTCACATTATATTCACTGTTTTTCCCTAATATTCCATTGCTTTTGAATCTTGCTGCCATAACATTGGCTTTTTTTTGCAAATAGATGAAGCAAATGGTCGTAAAAGCTGAGTGGTCTGTGAATATCTGCTGTTGTCAGGACCAACGAAAGATTCTGCTCACTGGAGTAATGAGCATTGCACTAGAACTTTATGGGATAAAGTTAATTTATTTCATTCATTTTTATAGCAGTAATTGTGCCAGGTGTTCAACGGACACTCAGGCGTTACAAGGGAAAAGGCTTTTTGAAAAAGTTTAGATATTAATTGTAAAATGTGAAATTTAAAATCAAAATATTGGTCCTAGCTATTAGCAGTTTTTTTAGCAAGTGATCATGGTATAAGCAGGTTAATGCCCTTGAGGCGTCCATGTTAGTAAACAAAATGAAGTGAAGGATGCAGAGGCCAGAACCGCACAACATGCAGCAAAACTGTGAACTGTGTTTGTGTTTTAACAGTGAATCCATCCAGGCAGTCCATCTGTGGACTATGACTGTTCAAAAAGGGACTTCAGTTCGCTTTTAAGTTTGCTCCAGTTAAGTTTGCAGATAAGTTATTCTGACTTGGTGTTCCTGTTCTTGGTTGAGATACAACTCATCAGCTAACTCCAGCACATTCTCATTGCTGGGTAAACGTACATGTTGATCAGTGTGTAATCATGTAAATACATGAATAGCTAGATACATTTTAACTAAAACTAGTAAATGACTTGTGTCTCACAACCGTTTCCTCTGTGTATGTAGCAGCTCATGAAGTCCAAAAAAAAGAAAAGAAAGGTGTGCTCCCACAGCTATCCTCCAATTACATTTCTGTGCAAGTTAACTGTTTTGTGTCATGTCATTATTCATGACATTTGCAGTCAATAATACTAAAATTTTTATATAATTTCCTTACAGTCTAGCCACAGTTCACAACAGGCGCTAGTATGTTGGGATGAAATGATCAATTGGAGTCATTTTTAGCCTGATGCAAAGTGATGAAAATTACAACATATTCAATTCAATTTAATTCAATTTTATTTATATAGCATCAATTCACAACAAGGTTGTCTCAAGACACTTTACATATAGAGCATGTCAAGATCACACTCTATAAATACATTGATATTACAACCTGGAGTGAGCTATTGCTTTCTTTTTTTTTTAAAGATATATTTTGGGGCTTTTTCGCCCTTTTTATTAGATAGGACAGAGTTGAAACGGGAGACAGAGAGGGGTAGACATGCGGAAAGGGTCGGAAGCTGGAATCAAACTCGCGATCGCCGCTATTTGGGCTGCGCGCGCTACCAGTGAGCTAACCGGTGGCCCAGCTATTGCTTATTTAAAACCGTTAAATTGTGGCAATATATTAGTTATAGACTTTTTTTTAATATACACGTTAATAAAGCATCCATCAGCAATTGTTTTCACAAAGAAATGGGTCCTTCTGGCTGCCCGTAAATAATTAAATGCAGTTGCTATGGAACACCCTAACCTTTAAATGCAATCAAAATTTTAGAAACTGTTCTTGTTATACATGAATGAGGAGCTGGATAGCAACATTAGCAGGTGGAAGCATTAACCCTTATTAAGAAATCCAAGTTACATACAGTAGCTGGTTCATCAACAGCACGAGTTGAATACTTTTTCTGTGATCCCTGGTACGTTCACATTTACCATTTCCTGACTCCTGAGCAGAAGCAGCACAGTATTAAAGTCTGCAAGGACCTCTGTCAACAGGCATGGATTGATTTAAACAGGAACTCAGAGACCAAACAGCAGCTTGACGGTGGAAGAGCCTGCAGACTGCAAGAAAGATGAAGGCATGTCATATAAGGAATGTGACCAAGAGTGGTTTTCCTTGACATTCACGAGGTTGTGAACTATGAATTTGTCCCCCAGGGTCAGACTGTTAACACTGAGTACTATTCTGATGTTCTGTTGCATCTGAGGGAGAACACTGGGCCCAAAATGACCTAGAAAGGTGCTGTGTGGGGAACTGGACTCTATCTTTAAAAGTTTTTGTTTTGCAGCAGGTGTAACAGTCAAAATTATAAAATGTCCTTGTAGCTGTAAATGTCTAACTGTGCTGCCTAGATCCAAAAGAAGCAGGCCTGAGCTACTTTAACACAGAGTGATAAAGAGTAGCATAAAGTCGCTAGATAATGCCGTTATCGTAGCTGAAAAACAGTCAGATTGCTTGATAATAGCTGTCTGTTTTAAAACCCGTTTCTCTTCATGAGCACTTTGTGACAAAGGAGAACATTTGTACTGAGCCAGTTTATTTATTGTGAAGCTAAACCAAAAGGTAAGAGATTTGAGCAGCACTGAAGCATGCTTCTTTAATTAAACTTTCACAAATGTGAATGAATAGTTTATTTTGTGACATAAATTGGGGCCAGTGATTCAGAAAGTAAGCAACCTGAACTCTATTCTGTTCCCTGGCCTCTATGAATACCTTGGCTGGGTCTCATTATAGCAGCATCATGACTCATTGTTTAGATTGGAGAGTGTCAGTCATCCAGATGATCCTGAGATGAGTAACAGAAAAGAATTTTCATCTCCTGCCCCCCGATCCATGAGGAATATCACAGTTCTTTCACTACTGTTTGATTTTAATAACATGACTTTATGTCTTGGCATCCAGACCTGACATCTTGACGTCTTCCTGGGGTTAAACAAAAAGATTTAGTCCAAGTAGAAACTGGTTGTGGCCAATGAGATAAATACCACACCAAGAATTACATCTCAGAAAGATATTAAGTTCCATATTTAATTGACATGTGTTTGGGGATTCAGAATTTAAAAGATAATCCTGTTTTTTAACAACATGGGTGTTGTTTGGGATAAAATGTGCTTGAGTCAAGTGTATTACTTATGTAGAGATATTGTTTTTCCCCGAAGCTTCATGTGCTGTGGGAGGAAGTTCAAAAGCTCTGGAATATTTTATCTGAAATGTTCACAAGTGTTAACACTAACTATCACTGAGGATAGTTTGCTCATGTTTTTGTGTTTTGCTACTATGTTTAACTTTCAAATCCAGAATTTGTCCTCTAATATGAACAAAAACGTATGTTTTTTTCCATAATCTCCAGTAGGTTTGCTGGAACAAATGCCTTCATTTGCCTCTAATTATTGGGAAAACAGTGACACTGTTCAGTTACTGCACCTTTAATTAGCTTAAATGAATTGCTGCTAAATGACTCTTGTAGTTGGTGCACAGCAGGCAAGTTAAATAAAAAAAATAAGCTACAAAGCAGAAAAGTACACAACTCAACATGGACTCCAAGGCCAGGCTATTAGGTCCATCTAGCAAAAACTAATATAATTTAACAGTCCTGCAGTAAATCCTTTCTTCATAAAGTAATAATAGTAACACAATGTAATAACTTGTCTTTATATAGCACCTTTCAGGGGAACCAAGGATGCTTTACACATATGGAGGCAGATAAAACAAAGAACAGAGTATTATAATTATTTATATTTATAATTAGTGCAAAATTGCATAGTTCTTTGGGGAAATATTCGAGCACATCATTATTAGATTAAAGAGAGGAATTATAGACCCATAAAACAAAGCATTACGGAATAAATCAGGAATGAAAAAAAATGTGGGTTTTCATGTGTGTGTGTGTTTGTGTGCATGCCTGCGAGTGTGTGTGGGTGGTGTGTGGGTGGTGCCTTTGTGGTTCTCAGATTACACTGACCACCTGTGGTGACAGAAGTATTCAGATTTTAACTTGATTAAAGACCTACAGAAACGTAAAAATACTCCATTACAAGTTTTGGGATCTCACCATGTGAGTAGAACAAAGAAAGGCCTAGCAGACCACACCTCAGTGGGTGATCTGAACTTAGACCAAGGGCAGTAAACTCAACTTCCCAGAGTCCCTCACATTTCACACCTAGGTGTGAAAACAGACTATGAAAGCCACCTC
>JAQNCA010000004.1:1221128-1237507 GCA_029783725.1 Acanthurus tractus
TTAATCTGTACAAAAGTGAATGTTGCCAACCTCTACGCTGCAGAACTCCAAATCCTTCATCTTTACTGACAATTGATTAGGACTTTGATTATAATTATTAAATCAATTAATCATCATAGTTCCAAATTGATAGTTAGTGCTTTTATGAGACTGATTAATGGATTGGCTATCATTTCCCTTTCTAAGGGTGGTGCCCCGAGGTAGGTTTAATGTATGTTAAATCCTATTACTAACTTTACTGTTATTTACTTTAGATAGCCAATCCTAAATTATTGATCCAAACATAGTTTAAGCCCCATGTGACCCAACACAACAAAAGTTTTGTTTGAGAAATCCTACTTAAGTAAAATAAACACAACTATTAGTGGCACATTGACATTAAATTGGGATGGTTAAAGAGCTGGTTTGGTCCTTCTGACTGGTATTTTATCAAATATGATGCCACCTGATTATTAATACTAAAGCTTGAGTAAGTCGATACATGAGAGTTTCAGTTAGGAACACCAGATATATAAGGAGATATGTCATGATATATTGGTGAGGAAATGACAAAAAACAAAGTTCCAATACACAAATCACATAAAAGAGCAAATGAGAGGGAAAAAATTTTACTCAGTGGAACTTTAAACAGACTGGACCCACCTGAAATGTGATCCTAAGTGCTTTTTGTTTAACCTCCATGAACCAAAAAGGTTGGGAGCAATGGACATTTTTTGTAATTTCATGGTAATGTATGATTTTTCGTGTAAAATCTTCATCTTAGATGTAACCAGTAACTAATGTACAATGAATTTAGTGGAGTAAAAAGGACAATATATTCCTCTGAAATGTGAAAAAGTGGAAGTATGACTTCCAGTACTCAAGCACCTTAAAGTCTGCTGCTTTTCATCTTCTTTTACTTGACCTTTACCTGCTTAACGTTAACCAAAAGCCACTGATATTGCTTGTGTGTGTTTTTGTAGGACATAAAATTGAAGCCAGGTTTCTTCAAGCAACGGCAGCGATCTCTCTGTTACCCCTGAAATTCAGTGTCATCTGTTCTTATGCATAGCAAGTGACTGCTTGCTTTACTCTCCTTCTTTTATAGCTCTTTCTCTATCCTTTAGCGTGCCCTCTTGTGCTGGTGGAAGGACAAATTCCGTAAAATGTCTAGACATCTCCCAGGGCAGAGGACGTGTGGTTTTTACATACGTTCTCCTGCTACGACACTTGAAGGTTCCATTCTGAATGCAGCCCTTGTTGCTGCAGCCTTGCGAAGTGGCAAAAAGTAAATGACTCTTAGCTCATCAACTAGTGTCAAGGTGCCCTTAAGCAACGCACTGAGCCCCCCC
Organism: Acanthurus tractus; assembly: GCA_029783725.1. Classification (NCBI taxonomy): domain Eukaryota; kingdom Metazoa; phylum Chordata; class Actinopteri; order Acanthuriformes; family Acanthuridae; genus Acanthurus; species Acanthurus tractus. The sequence goes on from JAQNCA010000004.1 coordinate 1,222,460, forward strand.
TCTGCTGCGGCGGAGCAGCTCAGTGTGTGGCTCGACTGGGCCGTGGTAGTGTGTTAAGGAGAGTGTAAAGAATAATGTGGCTGGACCGGAGCAGGGGGTTCATTCTTTAAAAAAGGAAAGAAATAATAAGAGAAATCTAGCGAAGTGTAAGTGAGATAACAGACAGAGCAGGATGGTCACAAGGTTTCCAGTAAAGAGCCCACAGGAGGCCGTGCTGTTAAATGCTGTGCTGACATGTAGAAGTCTGTAGGAGGTGCCAGCTCCGGGATAAACTGCAGTTAAGTGTGGTGAAGAGTGTGTATGTGTGTGTCTGTGTGTGTGTGTGTGTGTGTGTGTGTGTGTCGGTGCGTGTGCAAGTGCATGTACTTGCGTGCCTGCATGCATGTGTGTGTGTTTGTGTGCATGCGTTGGCGTGCATGTGTGTGTCTCTGAGATTGTTCTTTGCAGCCAACAGTGCAGGCTTCTTATTAACACAATTATGCTCCTTTGTTGCTGCCCAGTGCCAGTGACAGGGGCTTATAATGCATGGAAGTAAAAGTAGAACTGAATTTTATTAAATGTCTGTGTCATTTATTGAATGTGTGTGCAAGTTGTGCATATGTGTGAATGAGTGTGGGTAAGTGTTTCTGGTTCAAAAAGGACTCCCTGGTGGATGAACTTAGATGAACATTTTTTCACAGTTTACACTATTTACTTCTTATGAAGTGGTAATACAATCTCCAGAGCTTACAGTTATCATGGATATTCTTAATGAAGCATCAGATCGGCATCTTTAAAACAAAGCAGTGTGTTTAGAGCAAGCTGTGTGAGACTCCAGAAGCAGCTGGAGGCAGAGGGGCTCCTGTGTGGATACAGAGCTAATCTGGAGGCCAGAGATTCTCTTCTGTTTACTCCAGCACACTGTCTGCAACCGAAAGAAAACTGTACGGTCCATGTCACAGATGGGACTTCCCTTGACCGTGTCTGTTTTTCCTGATTTTGTCTGCATCTGAAGTCGGACTCATCATAAAGCTGATCCATCAGCTCCTCCAGCCTGTATATTTAGTGTTTTTGCCCAACATTTGGCTTTTTCATCAGTGTGTGAATGTGTGTCTGTTTTGACAAGCAGGTTAGCGGTTTGTGTGGATGCCTGCCGATACTGTTTGAATGTATGAATGAATGTTTCCATGCAGCGTTAAGTGCTTTCAGTCGTCAACAGACTGTCAAAGGACGATATAAATAGTCTTTTTTAATGTACCTTTTCTAAGGACTAATCCAGGCCACCTTTGAGATAAAGTCATTCATTCTTTCTGTTAGGTGAAGGTTGGGTCCGTATGTGCTCTGTCTGTGTAAAGATCTCTCTTTAGGTGGACTGAACAGGTGTGGTGTGCTGGCAAGATTAAAAAGTGGGCATGAAGTGGATGATGGTGTGATTGCATGGCACTAAGACTTGAGGTGGCAATGAAACGACCTGTGTGTTGCTGCCTTTTCTGGATGAGTGGCTGCCTGATCCCCAGGATTGAGACCTGCTGCTGAATGGAGGAATAAAACTCATACCGTCTGTTTGACTGGGTCTTCATATTCTGCTAGCAGGGCCGCACAAGTTGCTCTCAAGTTCCCCATCACTGGCCAAAACGGCTCCAGCCCTGAAGAGTCTCTGTGAGATGTGAGACCACAGTCAGCCTTTATCTCGTCTGCTTTATACACTTTACACTGACTCTCAGGGAATTTTGAACTCCATCCCCTACTCACAACAACTCCATAGTCTCTTTTGAAAGACATTTTGAAATATATTTTTCTTGTGTCCCTCACTGGTGCCTGCTTTCTCAAGCAGAGATTCAACCTTAAAAGATGCAGTAACATGTCATTGAAATGTTGAAGTAAACTTTCCAGCTGATAATCAAGACCAAAGTCTTTACCAGAGCACATATAAAGAAGCTTTTACCAGTATGATCTGATTGATAATTGGGCTGTAAAGAGTAGATTTGGTAGTAAAAATTAAAAAAAACCTGCACACTACATATTTTGCTTCATTGGGTTTCTAAAATAACAAATTGGCAGGTGCAAAGTCCTTTATACAAGCATCATTTGTAGAAGGCAAGATTGAAGTTCATTGTTTATGGGCACTTTGTCTGAAAGATGTAAGTATTAGCATTATTGATATTAGTGATACCATTACATGTTATTTTAGAGAAATGAGTATTCACTGCATTCTGGCAGAGTAAAGTCATCTGTAGCACAGGATCTAACGGAATCTGAGGTCAGGTTTGTTTCTTTCTCGTCTTCACTGAAAGAAGACAGGGTCAACATCAAGTCATCACTGTAGTTTTCACTGTATTGTATTTTGCAACTGTCCACTGAAAACCATGTATCTAGCTTGCTGGTAAAATATGTCAAATAATGTCATCATTTCTGGAGAGTGGAGAAAATTCTCAGTGCACAACACTCAGAAAAAACCTACTGGATTATCTCAAAATGGGAGGGACTCAAAAATGTTAATGTAATCATGCACATGCAGGGCCTTTATGTACCCTGAGAAGATCATTATTTGATTGTGCATGAATTGCATCCATATTTTACACTTAGTTCTTCTAGAATTGCATCATGGCTCTTAAAGTTTTTTTTTGTTTCCTCTGAGACCCAAAGTGTGAGTGGAGAGGAGGGTGGTGCATGTGCTCCGTCTCAAGAGCATCTTTACAGACAGCCAGAGGATGGAGGAGAGGAAGCACAAGTCCCTGTGTCGCCATTACTGCATATGATTAAAGACTGGGTGAGCTTGGTCCACACTGACCAAAACTTGCTTACTTTTCTAAATCTATAGCTTGGAAAAAAATTGAAGGAAAGGAAAGATTGAAAAGATGTTGTCCTTTTATCACAGTGCTGGAACCAGGATGCGGTTAGCCTAGCTTAGTTGAAAGACGTGAGACAGAGAAACGCAAAACTAAAGAATATAATTCTAGATATTTACCAAAGATTTAGAAAAATTATAATTTGTGATTCCAGGGGAAGTTAAATGAAAACCATTTATCAAAGAATGTCAGCTGAAAATAACAACAGCAGCCCAGCAAGGCTGACTTTTGTGCAGCATCCTTTGATATCACATGCTATCAATGATCTGTTACTTGCTAAGAAACAGAGGGTTCCAGCATCCCTTTCAAACTAGCTACAGCTCCAACAACGCAGTCTTTCACAGAGGGTTACTTTTATAGAGATTTCTGAAAAATGCAAATCCAGCAATTTATTTGCTGGCAGCAAAAAGTAAAGCTCTGTAAAAGTATCTGTATTTGGTTAAAGATTGCAAGACATTCTCATCTCTATTTGACAAATATCCCCACTTTGGTCGTGCCATTTCTTCCCCAAAGGTTTACCAAACTTGGTTCTTATAGTTTCTCAACATGGGTTTTATGTTGTTTGGTAAGATACAGGCTACAAAAAGTTCCTAGTCAATTTAGATAGAAAGTACAGGATGAGTTTAAGGAAAAGAGCAGCACATGGTTGCTAAGTTGAGGAGAAGATTGTTGGTTTGACACTTTGAGTTTCACTTTTGGTTTACATTGGGTTTTAAACTTTTTGGTCCCCTGTGAAACCAATCCCCCCCCCCCCCCCCCCCCCCCACACACACACACACACACACACACACACACCCCCGAGACTTTGTTGCTCTTTGGTACATAGTGGAGTGTAGTTGTTATCAGTGTCTTATATTGACGTGGATTAGTTTACATTTCATGATTTTAACGAGTTTACCTCTAGATATGGTTCTTTACAAAAATAGCCTAAAAAGGGACATGTGTTTGCATTTTGTTTTCAGGAAACATTCTAATCTCACTGTATTTTCCTTGAAGACCTTTTACTTTGGATTCTTTTTGATGGGGTCATAAAAATATGCTGCTTTTGTTTTTACAGCTTTTCCATGTTGATTTTCATAATTACCAATGCAATAACACAATGAATGACCCCAAAGACAGGCCACAGGGAAACACTAAGGATCATCAGGAATATGAATAATTAGATAACACTGATTAAACCAACTACCTTTAGCTCAATGCATGCTGGGATGTGCTCCAGACCCCTGCAGTCCCTGAACAGGATAAGAGGTATTGAAAATGGATGTATGATTAAATTAATAAGTTAAAATGAAGCAGATTAAATTAGTCATTAGAGAGGATACAGTGTTCAAAGCCGCAATCAGATTGAGACTGAGAGGTATGCATATGAATAATAAAATCTGATAAAGTCTGTTGTGTTGGCAGACTTTCCTTCACATGAGCCGATCACGTTCAAGACAATGGATGGCCTTTTTACAAAATAATTTCTTTTTTCATCAACCTTGAAAACATAATTGAGTCCTTGAGGCAGTAAACCAGGAGTCCATTCAGAGATGTGGGGCGAATGCTGTTTACCAATTCCATCTGTGAGTGGGCGTTCTGTACTTTTATATTTCAATATCAGGAGGGTATTTCGGGGCTATTCATAACATTTGCACTCCTTTAAAACGTGGAAACTGTTTCTTTTCAGTGCAGCTCAGTACTATTAAAATAACCACCTAAATGAAAAGAACAGACAAAATATTATAGAGAAAGGCCGCCCTCGATGAGAGCTGAACACACAGGAGCAACCTTGAAAAGGTCAGTTTTTGTTCTTACAACAAAGAAAAACTACATTTTGAGGGGTTACTCCTTTTGCTTCTTTTTTCAAATCATTTGTATTCATATCTGAATGTAATTGAGAAAAATCACCATAAAAATAAAATATTTAATGTGCAGAGTTTGTAAAAAAAAAAATTTAAAGTAAGTCTCTAAGTTCCATGGACTATGGAACTAGGACTAACAGTAATGGCCGATCAGGACAACAGCTTGCAGCGAATTGCTATAGACACTGTAATTCACACATCTTAATGTGAGAACTTCACACTGATGAGTTACTACGTGAGTTTTATTGGTTTTACAAATAGTGAACATTCCCTTTAGTAAGTTCATTTTTAATTAGCCTCATTTCTTTCTTGTAAGCTGCTGTGGTCCAGTGTTTTCAAATTGAAATACTTCCAACAAACTCGAGACAAGAAATGAATAAAGCAGCTCTTGTTTCTTACATGCCTATATAAAATACAATCTGAATGTTGCTTTAACCTTATTAACATTGTACAGAACTTATAGCAGGAGAGTGGAGTCACAATCATCTGTATCACTGTCTGAATAATGATGGAGCTGCAAGCTGCAGAGAGAAATGAGTATGGATTTATATCAGCTAATAAACACAGGCAGGATAATAGTATTGATTTATGGCTGGCTTAATGATACAATGGAAAAGGGCCTACAGGCTTTTGGAGGATTTGGCAGTGATCTGTGTTTGTTGCTGTGTTACAATAATTTGTTGTGTTTTTGTGCTGTCAGACAGGTCCTCCGCCAGTAATACACTGATCTGAAGACAGCTGATGAATGAGGCTGAAACCGATTAACCAGCAGTGTTTCTAAGAAAAATAAAGTGGAGAAAGAGAGGTCACTTTAATTACGTGTGTTTGTGTGTGTGTGCAAGAGGGTGTGTTATCCAGTGTTGGGGCAAAAGAAGTTCATTAACTCTTAATCCACTTTGTGTGTGCTGTGTGTGTGTCCAAAAGATTATTTTTGTGTCACTGCTATGATGGACCTGCAGGAGCTCTGAGACATCAATAGACCCCATCAAAGACCTAGCCCATCAATAGAATGTCTTAACCAGAATGGCTTAGTAAATACTTATATAAGGCTGTTTGTGCATCTGTATGCTTGCATGTGTGTGCCAGTGTGTGTGTTTTATGTTGTGTGTATGTGTCCCCTTTTCAATCACGAGGAACTAGAGCAGCTCTCCCCTCCACAGCAGACAGCGGTCGCAGGGTAGCATGTTACAAGAAATCCTGTCTCCTTTTTGAAACTCATCACATCAGAAACTTCCTGAGTATTTGTTCTTGCTCATCTTTTAAGTGCAGCAAAGTAAAGAAAGTAAAAGTGAATGTAATATACATGGCATGATTTTTTTAATTTCCTGGCCTAAGGAAGGAGGTGAGTCATGCAGCTCTTAGCTCTACATGCATGTAAAGTTCAGTTCTTTAAGTGAGGATGTGGAAAGTCTGAGTTGACTTTTGTTTTACTTCTGTGTCCAGTGTTATCTGAGAAAATGGAAAAATGTCTGCATTTTTTAAGCTCTCAGGTAATCGACCAAGGAGGTTTATGAGAACGCACTGACAGCACTGAGAGGGTGCCCTGTTCTTACAGTGTGCTGAAGAAATGGGTCATTTTGACAGTAATGATGCCATCATCGCCGCTGCTGACCACTCTCCGGAGGTCTGAGACATCAGCTTATAAAAAGAAAGAATCCTTATGCTTCAAGACTACTCTACTATGTGGAAAAATCAACTCGCTATGGTCTTTAAAATTTAATCGTTTAACTAAAAAATCATCTCTCATAGTTTTTGCCTCATTGTAAAGCCATAAAACTACACTTGTGGACTTCTCCAGCCCCATATTCACAGGCAAAAGAATTGATCAGTACATGTGTTGACACAATTAGTTTCACCCTGCAAAGATTCAACTTATTTTACCTGAACAGACTGTTAGGTAACTGACCTGAGGGGAAAACTCTGGTTATGACAACGAATTATTATTATTATAACTGTTGTTGTTGATGTTGTTGTTATATTACTCGTAAAAGTGCAATATCAATCTTGATCTTACAGTAGCATTTTTACAAGCAAACGGGGAGCCCAACATTTTTAGTAATGTATCTAATTTGACATCATGACTAATACCATTTGTTGTTAGTTTATGAAAACAGAAGTCTTATACAGTAACATCAGTGTGACTCAAGCAAGTGTGTATTCAATTTCAGTGAATCTGATTGTTAGCCATATGCTGGTTCTGCTCTTGCACAGATCTGAAAATCTCCCTTTGGCTCATTCAGCAGTAGTCGGGTTCAGTCACTAAGAATGCACTGCGTACTCAATATGAAGAGACATGGTTGTCAATTATTATGAAGGTTAACAATAACAAAATTGGCTAAGCATGGCGGCTGAAGTCAGTGTGACTGTGTGTGAACATCCTTCAGCTGCCATAGACAAGTAACACCAAAGGGATTTCGTTGGATTGGATTCAAATCTGTCAAACCATTTCGAAGGTATCTCAGATCATCTCATTGTTAGCACTGCTCAGAAACAGCCCAGTCAGCAGTCGGTCATATATAATATTAAAAAAGTATTTCACAGCTGAAAAGATGGTCTTTATATAAAACTGACATGTTTAGCTGGTAGAAAGATGCAGATCTTCTAGAAATAGGTATACAGAGAAAAGGGCTATGGTTGTCCCCATTGTTCAAAAGGTAGAAAACCCACAATAATGCAATGCACTGCATCGAACCAGACCAATAAAAACCTCAGCTGTTCGGTGACCTACTGAGAGGTGGATGGTGTCTGGTTTCCCTTGTCATGGTTATAGCTCATCAGTACACTAAAGCCCAAATTTCACTAAGCAATTTAGTTTAAATTGTTCACATGCTTCACTAAATTAAAAATCTGTTAATAAACTGGCAAATTTCCTCTTAACAACTTCAGATTGAGGAGTTGCTGTCACTAAGACTCAAAACAGACCAAATATAGATTTTAGGTAGTTTCATTTACATACTACTTTCTGCAGTTACGTTACAGTAAAAATTGCCAAACTCTCTTGCCATGCAATCTCATATATAGTATATGCAATGGTAATACAGGATAATGTGGTTCCATGTAGATCAAAGAAACCAAACATTTGCCTGTTGCTTTAAATACCAGTGGATCATAAAATCCAAACTGCCATCTGATATCAGAGCTCACATTTGACGGTCAAGTATGAATGCATTTCTAAATTTCTGGTTGCCAAAAGTGCTTTCTCATTAAATGCTTTCTGTAATTCCTGTTGGATAAGTAAGCAAGAAAAAAAAATATCTGTTTAAGCTGTGATATTCCTTTAATATATGTTTGGCTTAACATAAATCTTTCAGAAATCTCAGTTTAAGCCTGGACCCTCAAAACCTAAACTATTAATTTGATCAATATTAGGGTTGTCTAAAACTCCTCATGTTAAGGGTGTAAAGCTTAACCTGGTTTTCAAAAGAGTGATGAGATCTCACATCAGAGATGCATATACCCTCTATTCACTGTCTCTCCAAATCTTTCCCATTCAAAGCCCAGAGTTCATTTGAGTCTCTGTCCAGAAAGGAGAGAGATTTGTAGCAGCATGCCAGTAACAGCAATTTGCATTGGTCTTGATTGTTAGTACTATCGAGGGAAGCAGTGGGAGTCTAAGTTTATCCTCAGCTGCTCATGCAGCACCACTGACCTCTCCTCTCAACTCCCCCATTCACCTCAGTCCGATTTTCACCCTCCTCTATGGACTAACACACAGACAATGAGCTGAACGAGCAGCAGGATTCAGTAAAAGAAAGAGGGATTTAACTCGAGAGTGGGAGGATGAGAGAGACAGAGAGACAAAAAGGGACAGACAGGGAGACAGGAGGATGAGACAGGATCTGTGTTTACTGGCTTTTGCAGTGACTTGGCTAACAAGTCGTGCACAAAGCCAAGTGAGCCAACAATGCTGACCGACTTTGGTTAATAAGCAGAATATTTAAAATAACATAAGCACATTTTCAACTCAGTAAATTTTCAATTCAGCACATTTCCACAGTTTGAAAAGCGAACTGAGTTGAGCTCTCAATGAAAAAACAGAAAATAGCTTTATTTTTTCGCTATAACTGGTTTGAGTTATGGCTAGTGAACATACATTTACCAAGGCCTTTGGCCTTAAGAAATGGTTTAGACTAAAAATAAAATGAAAATGAAATAATATAAGGTTGTTAAGTCAGTTAGAGAGAACAGATAATGAGAGAATGATAATGAGATGGGGGATAACAGTAAGCAACTACACCATGATATTCCAGCATAACATGAAGGGTAAATTGCCATCTGGAACACTTGTCTCCTAGATTAAAAGAAAAAAATATATCATGTTTTAACAATTACTTGTATCTGGCCTTCAGAACAACATACAGAAATGTTTTTGTTCTGATGCTGCTTTCAAAAGCAAAAACATCATCTGTCAGTTCTTTCACAGACGGATGCTGCTGCTGTGTGGTTTCAAGCCAGTCACTTTCCCAAACTGACAGAAAAGCAAGAGCAGTGTCCGATGATGGACGTGGATGGTGCACAATTGGTTCACAAACAGAAGTGCATCTTAGGGATTGTAGTCAAACTTGTATGGCTTAACCCCAAATGTCCCTGTTTAATAGGACATAATTTAAAAAGCTTTTGAAAAGTGCCATATTGCGAGTAACATATTAATGTTTAAAAAAGGGCATGCTTTAGGTTTAAGTGACTATTTCTTTGAGGTAGAGTCTTTAGTGGTAATGCTCACTATACTTAGTAAATGTATAGGTACAGTGATTGAACATGCTCATGGTCAATTTGTTGTTCCATCTACAACCACCACTTGATTAAATCATTCAAGGATGGATGGACTCAGTAAGGACAGCAAGGCCTGATTTTATTTATGAACGTTAGCAGTGATAACAGTGAAGGCAGCAGACGTCTGAATTTGCATTGGAACATTGGTTGATCTGCCACAGCTACATTTTCCTGAGGAGTGCAGTTCAGTTTGGCTCAGTTTGTTGGACATTAGAACCATAACTGCTTTACTTATAATGTCAAAATTTGTGAATAGTACCAACGGAGCCACTACACTCTGTCACATTAGAAGACTCAGGCTTTCAAAGGTAAAACAAGAACTGCAACATGTTCATTAGTTCATTTTACCAGAGTCATCTTGTCATATACATAGTAATGTTGCTTTTCCTACACTCTTCCATTTTATTTCCAGGAGTCTTTCTCCATCTGCCTGTAGCCTTTTCACAAACAAAGCTCGTGTCCTTGTCGCAATAAACAACCACATACTGAGAAAACCCAGCATTAAGTATCCTGCACTGTGTTTTCTTGTTGTAAAAGAAGCATAGGTCAGTTTTTAATGTTTGTTTACAGAGAATGTGTAAATGCGATCAGAGCAGAGAAAAAGGTTAGCATTAAGCTGTCAACTTGCAGTAAATGTAGTATATGTTTCAATGTGTCAGTTAATAAATTCTGCGTGTTCTCAGTTTCTTATCTGTTGTTACTTAACAACTGTGAAGGCTTTTCGAGCCCTTGAAACAACCCCCCTACATTTAAGTGCACTGTCCATGGTGGAAACATGAAATAGATCTAAGGTTTAGGTGCACGTGGACTGGCTACAGATTTCAAGGATACTACACCTGAAGTACAAAGTATCACACAATTTAACATGCCCCTTTTCTGAAGTTTTTGGCAACTGATGTCAAAAAACAGCAGTTGAAGTGTCAAAGTCAAAATGAGGCATATGCATACGGCTTTCCATCTCATGTTGAATGAAAAATTCTCTCTGAGCTGCAGAGCAAAGTAACAAAAAGGTGTTATCACAACTTTCATGCAGACACAGCAGCTAAAAAACATTACAAACCATCAGGCAAGCATAAACAGTGATCCATTCATTCTAATTTATTCTAAAATTAACTTTGTATATTCTGGTAGATTTTATATATAGCAAATCACAACAACAAACTAACTTAGAAAGTAAACTGAATAAGACAACATTAAGAGATCATTAGTTCAAGTTATAGAAGATATATAGAAGATGACGTGAGTGATACCAATGAAACTCTAATGAAACTCTAATGAAACAATATGATAAAAGATAAAATAAGAGGTATACCACCACCATAAAGTAATAGGAACAATACCCTGCCTTACCCAGAGTCAAAATGTAAACTTCACATTTAAAAATATCGATGCTTTTAGCTCCCTTTAGTTTCTTTGGGAGGCTCTTCCTGCAGCTTAAAGTGTAATAGCTCAGAGATGCTCAACCAAATGCTATTTTTTGTTTTGTAGAATAACTATTACATGATATCCAGAATATCATGGGGTCTTCCTTTTTACTTAACGGAAGCATTTCAGAGATGTGTCTGGTTTAAGGTCACATAGATCTATGTAAATTAAAACGAACAGATTACAAGTGTAAAGACTTAAAGTCCCTGTCCTGCCACTGAGTAAAGCCCTAAAATGCTGAAATTATATATTTAGCCATGTTTTTAATCGTAAAAAGTTTATAATAATTTATAAATATAATTATAAGTTATTATACATACATATTAGTATACATATTATACATATAAAGCCAAAGTCTTAAAATTGCATAAATGTGACACTTACATCATAAAGTATGTGCCGGGTTATTAATATTCAAGAGGTCTCCTACATGGTCATGCCAACAGCTATTAATCGCCCCCCTCCACGCTCCTTCAGTTTGACTCTGCATTGTTTTGCGAGCCACATAATATAAATAGTGACATCATGTTTGAACCAGACATATCTACTTCTTCTGAAGAAGTGGTATAAAAAGTGAAATTGTGTGAAAAGTGCAGTGTTGCTGGCATGATGTCAATGTAACAATCTTCAGACCATTTTAACCGTTCATTTTTATTAGGAACTGAGCATGTCACAAAAAATGGAAAAATAGACAAGATCCCAAATTTCTAGAATAGATAATGCACTGCTGCAGCCCAGATGAACCATGTAGCTCACACAATGCTATTTAATGAAAAGCAAGAGGTGTCATTGCACACATACACACACTGCTTATGGAGGCAGTGTGTCACAGATGTCAGTAAATACTTACACAGCAAACTCTTGGATCGGTTTTCAACAGTCTCTTTGTGTTGCAGAAAGGACAGAAATGGCATCATTTTACAGAAAAGGAACACAATGGTAGCCAAATTAAGCTCAATAATAAAAGATGTAAATGCCATAAGATTATATGATGTAACTGAATCCAAGGTGTGTCCATGTTTGGGATTCAGTATGCTTACATGCTTTATAAAAGCCATAAATTCCAACTTTTGAAAAAAATTGTACCAACATGTATGTTAATATCACCAGTTAAAATCCTGACTACATCACTTGTGTGTTGAGTTCTGCAGGATGGGTAAAACTGAACTGCTGAAGTGGTTCTTTTGGAGAGGAACTCGAGGCCCCATAAAATAGATCTCAGGCTCCCACCTCTTCTCACCAGTCAGAATGAGGCATATGCCTCGTACCACTGTGGAGGCCAGTGATGGTTAAGCAGTGGGTGCAGTAAAAGGAAGTCTGGGTACAGCACCAAAAGCAGTTTTCCAGCTTCAGCTCTGGACATGATGATGGGACAAGGTTTTCCCTGTTTTCCCAAACAGCCTGTGACATCCACCCATTTCTGTTGATGTCCCACCTGTCCTAATGTGAAGCAGGAGCTTGTTAACCATCCCAAACTAGAGCCTCTATGTCGGTGATCAGTCGTGGATTTTTCCACAGGTATTAAAATGACAATACAACATGGACAGCATAAGGGCTAGCAAAGTGAAGGCCAAAGTGTCTCTTAAACTGCATCAAAGTTTTCTACTGCTCTATCTGAACCAATCTCAAGCTGTAGTTGGTAGCCCTTAGTATTAAGAAAGAAACATTTACTGAACTCTCACTGAGCTGAGTTTTGTGCTGGGACACTGAGCACCCATTTACAAGAGAAAGGGTCAAGAGCCGGGGAGAAGAGAAGACATTTAAAACAATATTTTTGGGTGACAAGTTATCTGCTCTGGAAAAACTGTAGCACTATGCACATGCTTGGCAGCACTGGCTGAGTGCTCTGGTCATTGACTGGCGAGGACTAGAATCGTGAAGAGCGCCCCCTGTTCAGCACGTTTAGAAGTAAGATCTGGCGGTAAGCGAAGACAGTAAAAAAATGAGAAAAGAAAAAAAACAGAAATGGAAAAAGACAGACAACATCCACACAGTCAGTGACATCAAGCAGTCTAGTTAATGAGACCAGATAAGTTGGTTTGAAGGGACTCTGTAATTACAGCATTGCTCTCTGTCCTTGTCTAACCCAATAACCCAACTCCCTCCCTCATTACACCAGCCTCACCTCAATGAACTCTGTCTCTTCCTCTCTCCTGTGTGTCCTTATCTTAGTTCCACTTAATTTAAGTTTCCAGGTGGGTAATACATATTTTAAAAGCTACACATTCAGTTGCCCACAGTAACCATGAACAGGATGTAGTTTATTAGCAGTAGAGGAAATTTTTTTATGACACATTTTTGACAATGTGACTAAAGCTGGCAAATTAAAGAATAAGTATGGAGACATTATGTACTTTTCTTTACGATCTGTGCTTTTTTATCATCTGTGCCATAATTTTGTTTATGTTTTACATTGTATTTTTTAGAAACTTATACAAATAATATTAATGTTTCACAAGGAGAATACATTTGTTGTACCAGATTTTGCAACTTGCTAACTACCATCTGCAGTACACAAACCCCCAAATAACCATAGCCATAGGTGTAGTGCACTGGAACAGCACTGCAGGACTTTTTTTCTCCAAGTGAGGGAATAGAATATTTGCAGTTTGCATAATCTGGTTAAAATTTGTATGTTTATATTTTTGAGTGCTATAAGATGTGATTGTCACTTATGTGTGTCATGCAAGAGAGACGATAAAAACAAACTCAGTAGTCTGTTATCATTTTGACTTTAAGGTGGATTGAATGACAACGTCAAAGACAATTCACTTTGTAAACCTATTTACTAGTTAACATGATCGGAAACACTTTCCCTTAAAGTTTCCGGAAGCTGCCAAACAGATGCCATGGACTGTGTGATAGTGGCACTGGGAATTTTCTCCAGTCTGTTGAACTACTAGAGTAAAGATGAAAAGGCAGCAAAGCATCCATTCTTTTTTGAAACAGCTAGAAAGGTAAAAAAGTCTATCATGTTGTGTAAAACTTACTTGGTGGCACCAGGTATGTGCCCACCTCAGGCTAGGACTGGGTAGCTACAGGATTCATGGATGTGGTTGGCTTCTGCTAATACTAGTTTAGCGAGCTAGCATGGAGAACAATAACCATAATGTAACATAACAGCCTCTTACACACCACTACATGGCAGTCACCCTGACAACTTCCTATCTGCAAAAGTGTTCCCCCAAATGCAAAGTGATTGAGACAGATTGATTAAAATATTCATAAAGCATCTGATTGTGTGTTGTACAGTCAACTACTATTATGTCTTGCTACAATATGAGCAGTGGTTACACAAGCTTCATAAAGAGGTACATGTTAGAGATCAGCCACATGTGAGCACGCACACATGCACATGCGTCATAGGTTCACTCCACTACGAATAAAAATAGCACTACAATACTGTTAATAGCGCGCAATTGTTGGCCCGACATTTTAAAACACATTAGCTATACTCCAGCTTCTCATCAGCATGAGCATGCTCTATTTTATGTGACTTTAATCCCACATGTATTGTCCTGCTATCCAAAATACTCAGGGAAACACTCAGTGTTTCTGAATGCTGCAGCGCAGCACACATTGTGGTTCAAATGCAATTTTGTCATATCCTAACCAAGCACCAGCTGGCTCAGCTGTTGTTTTCCCTGAATATGGAGTGGGATCAGAAAGAGTACATTATTATGTGCTGTAAGGACGTGTTAGAGTTGTGTCAGTCATAGACAATCACATTCACAACTTTCACCTCATTTCACATGTAAACTGTGACTAAAATACACGACCATGCAGTCATGATGACCAGAGATGTGAATTTGATTCATTTGAGACATATTTTCCATGTTTTATGGTTAATATTTTTTTTCACAAAGATCAGTACAATACCTATCTGCCCAGAAGGATCTCCATCCACTCAATAACGTGTTTTATTGTGTTTGCTCCCTAAAATGTCAGACCTTGGTTGTAGTGACTTGTATAGGTGCAAAGTTTGTCACTACAGAGGTGTTTTCACATTTCTCCACTAAAGAGGGAGATGTCTGTGTACTTCTCTATGGTATGAGATTCCAATTTACCCGAGGTGGGCTAGAATTGGTCTGTCACCAGGTCTGAGTGAACATTGAGTGCAGACAGTTTGAATTAATTCTTTTAAGCAAGGATGGTAGATTTTGTAGTTCTTCGATGTA
>JAQNCA010000004.1:1246450-1257575 GCA_029783725.1 Acanthurus tractus
TAATCAATGTATTTATAGAGTGTGGTCCTGACATGCTCTATATGTAAAGTGTCTTGAGACAACTTTGTTGTGAATTGCCGCTATATAAATAAAATTTAATTTAATTTAATTATTACATGACACAAAAGTGCTCAGCTTTGTATTACACACTCGGTCTTGGCACCGCGGTTTGAGTGCACAAGTAAAATGGCATTGCCACACAATTAAAGACACCTCTCCCCACTACTGAGATTCACTATGAGCCACCAAAAACACCACACTGGTGCAAGGGAGGAAATGCCCCTTGACTCCCAGGAGAAGCATATGCAAAATGCATTTTTTGCTCCTTTTCAAGTAGAAAAAGTAAAGTTTGCTAAGAAATACAATGTGCTGTTGTTTAAATAACTTACTAAGATTTCTTTAAAACCAAAACTTGCTGTTGACTAGTCATAAACTCTAGCATTGAATTTCATTACAAAATCACTGACAGCATGATGTAACAAAAGAGCCCTTAAAAATGCTGCTGTTTTCGTAGAATAGTAACTTATATTAAAGCGATGAGGCATCTTGGGCATCTTGCTTTATGTAAAGTACATTGATTCTTTTCACCTAAACAAACTTATTAAACTGAACAAATAACTTACTATATACCAGTGCGATGTTTTCGTGCAGTCAGCAACTGCTAAATCACTGATAGATAGTTGCTGTCTTTTTTATGAACAAAAGGCTAGAAAGTTCTTTCTTTCTCTAATTACTGAATAAACTCTTAATTACTTTTTTAAGTTTAACAGTTTCTGTGGTCTAATCTTCAACAAACAATTAACAGAGCTTACTGAAAGCAAAGTCAATTCAATAAAATGAACAATTGGACTTAATGTGCTTTTGATTATAAATTCAGTATTATTATTTCTTGCATACTGAAATGGTCTGTCTCTTTGGGCACATGGCTTGACAAGGTCACAGACTGTATTTTAAATCACTTCAAGATTACAAACTTTCTGAAGATGCAACTATATCACTATTGTGCACAAGTAAAGGTACAATGACAGCAAACAGATAATGAATATCAGATGCCGTTTTTCATAACCATTTAAAAATAAAATGTTTGAAGTAGTTTTGTAATTTTGGTAAACTAACCTTTCAAGAAATCTAATTTAACAGACAGTCATGATTTTGTTTTTTTAAACCACCTATAGGGTGGTGCATATATACATATATCTTCACTTATAAATCTTTACCTATAGGTTTGTTTTATAAAGAACATAAACACTGTAGAGCAGAAGGACAGGAATGTTGTTCTTTATTTGATAGATTCACTAGAATATTAAAAGGAAATTTAGTAATGCTATACCAAAAAAAAAGGCTTATCTCACAGATAATAGGCTAGAACCAGTGTTTGTGTTTCAGAGGGGTGTGTGTTCTTGAAATTCTGGCTTCCTGTCAACATCCGTCAACATTTTTTATTGAACCATTGGTCAAACAAGCATGTGTGTGGCAGAGCTAATAAACAGACTTGACAAAGCTGATAACCCTTAGTAAGGGTGAGTAGTGAGCTGACTGGGATGCCTTCTTTGAGGTTTTTTCAAGGTCATCCAACACAGAAGAGACCCTTTGATAGATCCAGAACCTGCTGGAGGAATTACATATCTCATCTGGGAACACCTCAGGATTTCCCCAGGAGGAGCTGGAAAGCGTCGCTTACAGGAGGACATCTGAAATACCTTGTTAAGCCTGCTGCCGCAGCCACTCACATATGCAAAAAGAACATGGGATGGGTGGATACAGTTTCCAGGAATTTGACCTTCCAAAGAAAAATCTGCAACAATGCCGCTGACACTGATACACTGACAACTGGAATTCTAGGTACAAAATAAAAAACAACACTAGGCCTTGTTTGGGTGGTTTTTGGATTTACAGTAAAATGAGGAATCTCTCCACATTCCTCATGTTTAGTAGCCCTGCTCTGAAAAGGAAACAGGATTTGCAGTCACTTTTTTTTTTTTCAAATTACTGCATATCACAGCCTCAAGAGCAAGCAGGATTTTACAAACAGCTTTAACTTAGATACTAGCTGTTTCTTAAGCTGAATGAATTCTTTAAAAAATGATTTTAATTTTAGTTTCTCAAGTGGAAGTCCTTTACTGCATCAGCAGTTTCGCCATTCTTGAGGTGTGCTGAGTCTGAACTTACTTGAATCCACACCATGAGGCTCGCCTTTACAGAGTTGTTTGCAAAAGAAAATATAATGTAGTATAGAGGTTGTGAAGAAACTGAGGAAAAGCATATTTGCATTATTACCTGTGAGTGTTTGACTTTGTGAGGCCTGGAAGAGATGATTTGTGAGACATAAATGCTCATCCCCCCCTCCCACTCCTTTCTATTCAATAGTCTGAATCACACTCAGACTCCCTCTGCTGTATTGTCAGGATGATTTTTCTGATTATACAGCATTTGAAAGATAGAAAAAAAAAGAAGAAGAAGAAGAACATGCTACCATTTTTCAACGGGCAGAATGTGCCTGCTGTTCCTTTTAAATGTACTGCATGGTTTACATTTGTTGATTTACTTGAACAAGCAAAATTGAGTCACAGATGGAATCTGAACTTCCTTGCAATGATCTTGGTTCAGACATTCATTTGTTTAACAAGTATTTGTTGCACTCGGGTTTTTTGTGGAGGCTCACAGCTACTGTTTTATTTTTAACTGCAATGCAGTCACACAGGAGGTTTATCCAGATTTTTTAAACAACTTTAACTGAGAGTGAAACGGGTAAAAATCTTCTCATTGTACATGAAAAAAAGGCATGATTGGTCAGAAGTTACCTCAGCAAGTTGATTTTTACACTGTAACTGCCAAGATCTTGGGGTTTGTGAGCCCTTGATGTTAATCATCTAATCCCAGTTTCATTGATTCATTTACATCAATCTTAAGACAGCGAGACAAGACCTAATGGACCATGACTGCTGTCAGCCATAGTGTCCAAAGCTTAATGGACTACAGTATTAATCTACACAGGCAAGAACAAAAGCCTCTGAATTAACTCTGAACTTGACAAGCCTCCTTTTCTCCACCTGTCTTCCACTACGCTCATAAAGAAGCCAAAAGTACATCTGCCCTCCAGTCAGCAGCCAACATAGACAGAGAGACTAATTACAAATATCCGACAAAGGTGTTCGGCAGTCCATGGCTCGCTAATGCAGACAGACTGAAAGGGGAGAGTGTAGATAAATCCACATTTAATCCCAAAGGTCTTGAAAAATAAACTTTGAGCTCTCCTCCCATCGGTAAATGTCCCTGCACTCTGGGCTTTCCTCCAAAGCTTAAAATGAAGGATCACACAGATGTTTATAAATCCATACAAATCTGCCCATAAACTCTCCTATCTTAAAAAAAGCCCTGCTCATACAGTTAGGTTTAATTGACCATGTGCTGTAACGACCTGTAATCTTTCATTGTGGACCCTGTTACACATTAGCAAGTCTTAGAGTCATGATTTCTATCCACATCATCTGTAATCTGCTAAAGAGAATGGATTACAAAAGAAGACATGCTGTGAACGTTCTCTGATCTGTAGAAACTTTTGCTCATTTAATTTTCATATGTTACTGCTGCTTATGTGTCAGTCTTTTAGTCTGCATACATGGGTCTGCAGTTTGTGGTTTCAAATACAGTAAAATGAGGAAAAGCAGCGAGAAGTGTTTGGTATTATGGCCATCTACCATTCAGCTTTCTGATAATGTATGTAAATAAATTAAGGATGATATTTCAGGCTTTTTTGCTTGTTGTGTTTGCTCACTTATTATATCTACCACAGTGCAGTGAGATCAGTCGGCCATATTAAAAGAACAAGTCAGGAGGTGCAGAGGAACTGCTGCCAACACCTGGTCACACACAGGGGGTTAGCCTTTCTCACCGACAGTCATGCCCTCTTTTTCACTGCTAGCAGACTGCAGTATAAATTGCTTGGAATCTTGCAAACCAGAGGGAGACAGTGATTTAGCTGAGCTCCACGCCCTGGAAATGTTGAATGAGCTCAGCCAGTCGTCAGTGTAGAAGCTGTGAGGGGAGCTTTAAACCTCTGCAAGTAAAAAGGTACAAGGTACTTTATTCATTCTTGTGTAACACAGTGTTGCAAACTGATATAAAAGTTTTAAGTCATAGAGTTCAGTAAAATAGAATACAATATGATAAAAGAGAAAATTAATACATATACATGTAAACATCTACAAGTAGACTTCTACACCCAGGAAATAATTCTTTGCATTTTTTGAAATTGGGTCCAGCTGAATGTAAACTGTCGGCTCAGAACACAATATGTGGATGTAACACTGGACAGTCAGACTAAGGTGGTGACAGATCTCTGCAAAGATGTGGGCACAACAGCACTGATGGCCTGTAAGTGTCCCATTTCATTTTCCTGTAACCGGACATTAGCCAGGAGCAGTCTTTAGTCCAAGCTTAGCTAATGACTCTTATCCTGGCTCTCTTCCCTCTGATCCTCGGGTTGTTTGGCTGGTTTGGCTTGTTGGTCTGAAGGTGAAGAATGATCTCAAAATCCTGCTGTTTTGGATCCAAACCCTGTATTTCCTTCTCTGGTGTTGATGGGGGTATTTCTCTCACAGATCACACATGCTTTGGCAATAAAGTTTAAAAAAAAAAAATAGATTCATGTGAAAAACGTAGCAAGTTTTGCGGAACTACCTGCTGCTGCATCTGTATGCGTAACTGTTGCCATTGTTTGTGTAACATTTTTTATCATACTGCTTCTGAAATAAGCATAAACATCTGTAGGGTGCTGGATGTCAAAATGTTGAGTTTACTGCAAAACTTGGATTAAAGAGAGACTACATTTTAATAGTATTATTTCTGATTATATTAAAACAAAAATTGTGTATTTAACAAAGTTAAATCAAATTTAGAACTCTTACATACAAAAATCTCTGCATAATTTTTGCCATAGTGTGGCTCCAGGGATGGAAATATTGGTCGGTCTGTTGTTCTAGGTTTTCCTATAAGATCATCTGCATCAGCTGTTTCAGCCAGAGCCCAGGGACAAATTAAGCTATCATGCCAATATAAGGGTCAGATCAGAAAACTGTATATTTCTCAACAACATTGGACAAGCAGTTAACTTTATCATTTAATTAGGAGAAACACTGATCTCAGGCTGATAAATCCTCATAACTTAAATGACCCTAAACCCCTGGAGAGATTGTCATGATAATTGATATAGAATCTCACTAACTTCATAAGCAGTGCAACATGAGCCTAAGTAGTGACCAGTTCTAACAAACGCTCTTGGTGCAACTTAGACACATCATTGGCATTGTACAATGGGTTCATTGGGTGTTTCGGGTCTCACAACAGACACTCTCACCCAGGTGACCCAGCCAGAGTTGATCAGGCCCTGGCTTGTGTCTAAGTAGCTTGTGTAGCCCATGGATTCCCCCGCTTGATCCACAGCCATCTTGACGCCTTTTCTGCCCAGGGGGATGATGAGGGGTGATGTCTCTGATGGCTTTCCTGTTTTAGAGTCCCTTCAATCCTGACATCTTGAGTGCCCTGATGAGAGATTGGCCGACCTTCAGCTGCCAGCAGCCAGGTTTCCAAATCCTCTGAAGGACACCGCAACACTCCAATCATCAACAAAGTGCAGTCATAGATCTTGCCCAGGCTGGCTTCTCTCCCACAGTTGGGATCCAGACGCCTCCTATCGAGAAACGAAACTGGTCTGTAACCTTCACCCTCTTCACAACCCGGGACCTGGACTTGGCTGGCTTGAAGTCCATCTGTGCCCAGCTGATGAGACACTCAAGGCCTTGCAGGATCCATCTACAGCCTGGGACTGATATTGTAGTCACTGTCAGATCATCCATAAATACTCTGATGGTGGGCTGCCACATACTGGAGTTGGTGAGTGGGCCTCTGCGCTCCACCTCTGCTGACTTCACCACATATATGGCCAAAGCAAACAATATCACTGAAATAGTGCATCCAGTGATAATCCCTTTCTCAAGCCGATGAAATGTAGATGTTACTGTTGCGGAGGTGATTCTCAAACTGAAGCAGCTGTAATAGTCCAGTATGAGGTCCCTGATCTTGCCTGGAACGTGGTGTCGTTCAAGTGAGGTTTCCACCAGCTTGTGTGGAATAGACCAATAGGTGTGGAATAGGCGTTGGCAAGATTGAACCAAAGGACTGCCAGGTTTCCTTTGCCTTTATGTGCCTCCCGGATCAGCTGAGTGACAACCCCTGTATGTTCGATGCATCCTGGAACCTTTGGGACTCCGCCCTTCTGCACAGAGATGTCTATATAGGTGTTCCTCAGGAGGGACTCCGTCATGCGCCGGTTAACGATACTAGAGAATATCTTGCCCTCAACACTGAGGAGTGAGATGACCCTGAACTGCTCGATGGTACTTGAGCTCCCCTCCTTTGGAATCCAGACACCCTCTGCATGTCTCCACTGCTGTGCTACCTTCCCTTTTCTCCAGATGACTTTAAGGTTGTCCACAGTCGCTTCAAGAGTCTGGCGCATTTCTTGTAGAAAACATATAGCACTCCACTGGGATCTGGGGCTGACCGGTTCTAGCAGCTTTGACAACCTCCTCAACTTCTTTCAAAATTGGCTCATTGATGTTAAATGCTGAGGTGGGTTCTGGTCCTGTTGAAGGTCCTGCGTGGTCCAAGATGTTCCACTCTTGCACTGTCACTGTAGGTGGCACTGAGGTACTTGTTAGCCTTATCTTCAGTACAGGCAAGATGGTGAAGCCAAAGGGATTTGAAATGAAGGCTGCACGTTTCCTGGCTCTTTCCCTACCCCTCCTCCTATGCCACTTGGCTTGACGGAGGGTGGTGAGTTTTTTCCTCAGGATGCTGCGAAGCTCTGCCAGCCCGGCCTTCTCCTCCTTCCTTGCCTGCTTAAACTGCCGCTCAAGCAGTCTAAGCTCCTGCCGAAGCTGGCTAATCTTCACCTCCCTTCTGTTTGGCTCCCCTCAACCTCTGGTTGGCTGTTTTTCCTTTATGCCAAACCTTTCTGCACCAATGCTGATGATCATTGCAGCTATCGTCCACAACTTCTGATCTGCATCTCCCTTTGCTGTAGTTTCAGCTGTCTCTCCAGCAGTCGCCATACTGTTCATGGTCGTCATCCAGCCTATTCCTGGAGGTCACTGGCTTGGCCAGATCAACTAAAAATTTACCTATCAAAGATTTATAAAAGGGGACTGAGAAGCCTTTCCTTTGCAGGATGGCTGAGTTTTCCCTCATGGTGGTCAGAGGAACCTAAAAAGGATCCAAAAACCATAGAAATACTCCTCAACAACCATTAATAATTAAAAGCAGGTAAAGACTTTTTTTCATCTTTCTTTCTAAATGCTGAGAGGAACCAATTGAGTTAATGTAGCCTCCAATAAAGAGGCCTTTAGGACACCTCGTCTAAGAAGTGATTGGTCACTTCAAGTTTGGGAGGAGAGTGTGGCTGAGTCGAGGTACACCTTGGCTACGTTGCTTTTTTCCTGCCACCATGGCCCAGATTCACAAAAGTTATGTAAAATGCACTCTGATTGCAAATAATAAGCATCTGATGGGTACTTGGTCTTACACCCTTAAGCCACATTGAATCCTCCCCTGGTAACCTGTTGCCACAAAACTTGGAACCAGAATGATAAAGGTCGTTAGAAAATCTTGAAGCAAAAAATGAAGGAAACGTTGCAGGGGCAGAGTCATGGAGGGATAGGGCCATGGTGGCGGAGCATGCAGCAGTTCGAAGGGTTTAACTTTTAGAATTTTCTTTCAAGTATTTTTGTGTGGCTGTGTGGCTGTGTGGCCGTGTGTGTGTGTGCGTGCGTGCGTGCGTGCGTGTGTGTGTAGGTGCTTGGTGTTGGTGTGAAATCCTGTTCCTCAGTAAATCTGTTAACACCACAGATGGTTTCTCGATGAGCAATAGGCAACACAGATTTCCCAACACCAGCCAAAATAAGTCAAGGGCATACACACACACACACACACACATACAGACACACACACATACACACATGCAGACACACATTGGCATTGGGTTTTAGTCTTATTGAAGCATACTGATTTTAATTTAAATAAACTCAGTGTAAGTTGAAAAAAAATGGGCTGTAGGTTAACTGCTGTTTGTTGTTTTTTGTCAAGGGCTCTACTGAAGGCTTTATTAAAGGAAGAGTTCGCACAAAATTTAAAATCCACCCATATTGTACTCACAACTATGTCGATGGAGGCTCTGGTGACGTTCTCTTCTCCACATCGCTCTTCTGGAGTTTCACCAAGGGGAAGGACTCCACGCCATGCTGATACCAAGGAAGCCTAAGGTGGCACAGACTCGAACGGAAAAAACAGATGAAAAAACAGCTTCACGGTAACTTTATCTGCCACAACTTTGAGAAGGAAAAAAACACTGATAGGGCAATGAGTTTAACACTGAAATAGTTTGGAGTTAAGCAAGTGTCACCCTTAGAAATCTTAAACTCCATCAGAGCTGCCTAAATATGTTTTTACAAGCTCAAAGTTTAATTCTGTTTTCTCTGGAGAGTTTCATCTGCCCTGTCACATTCATAATTACATTTTTTAGTTTTGCTGATTAAATGTGCCAAGATACTTGCTGCAGACACATTACAGCACCCATGGACAAATTTATATTACTAGAGGCAGTCTTTCCAATCAATTTGTTTGAATGATTATGTCACACACACATTATATAATTTTAAAAAACCCTAACCCTCCATATATATGATGTGTGTAGACAGACAGACAGAGAGACAGTCGTGTATGTGTGTGTGTGTGTGTGTGTGTGTGTGTGTTATCATCCCTTTTGTGATTAATTAGTTGCTAGGCTAATGATGCAAACATCATAGGTGTTCATAAAAAACTGAAACAACTCAAATGGGCAGTCTCGCCAACTCCTTTGACTTGTGTTAAAGTGTAAACAGTACATTAATCAACCTTACTCATTAATCTACACACTGGCTGAATAACAGACAGATAGGTAGGTAGATGCAGGCAAAGTGATTGACAGGCGCTTTGACAATGCCAAACTAATCAGTGTGTGAGTGGCAGGAGCAGAGGGTGTTCCTCTGCAGGACGGATGGACGGATGGATGAAGGGCAGACAGTCACACTGCCAGGCTAACCCAGATTGTTGGGGAGGGACAAATGAGGAGAAGATTGAAGTGGAAGAGGAAGAGAGGAGACAGACAGAGAGAGAAATAGATAGATTCTGTTTTCACCTCTGCTCTGTTGTTCCTCTGTGTGAAGGATCATTTGCTGTCGCCGACGTTTTCCGTCCTGTCGGGAGACTGCAGCCGTCAGCAGCTGGGAAACCAGCAGTGCCTCATGTACTGAACCAGCCCTGCTGTCTGACACAATCATGCTGTATCACATGGATTTCTGACTCAGCCATGAACTTAATGAGAACTTGTGGAGCTCATCCAAGCATCTTTCACAAGAGGCATAGGCATGTTTCCAAAAAAACTGTCTCTGTTTTCTAAAAGCTCAAAATGTATCTATAACATCTGTGTGGGGTTGATATGTTGTTGATAATAGCAAAGCGGTGATTTGCCGTATTTAATCTATTTCTGACCATTATACACCGTGTTTATACTTACAGCTGTAAATAAATGCACAGATGATTGGCAGGATCAGACAGATATAAGACACATATCTTCTTTTCATTTCATCCATCTGTCTTCATTGTCAAAAGTCATTATTCATGTTGAATATCGCAGCTGAGTCAGACATTGGGTTGTGTTATGCTGGTAGCAGCTCAAGCAGAGATGCCAAACTGGCTACAGAGTTCTGGGAAGCTCATTTCTTTCTTACTCCACATCCCCAGATTTGTTTAATTTTTTATTCATTTTCTTTGGTCTGAACCAACCTAACTCATGTGACGTCACTGAACTTCAAACTTGTGCTCAACAGTGTGGAAGTGTTGGTCTTAAAATAAAGTGTGGTTAGGCACGTTGTCGGCACATTGCTATCTTGTGGCATCAGAAAGAGTTTGCTATTGACAGGCAAACCCACACCTGACGTCCAGAACAGTGTTGTCCTGCAGTGATTAAATATGTGCAAAGCCATGAGTGTTCATTTCACTTTGAGGTGTTTGAATAAACCTGAAAAGATGAAGGGGTTTATGGTGAAGGCTACACACTAATTTATCACTGCATTACCTGAAATATCTATCACTATTCCCCAAAATGTAGAGGCGGCAGTGATGAGCTGAGGCTCCTCTGATGAGGTGAGCTTCTGTTTGAATGACAAGCTTTTGCTTTCATTGCCTTTTGACATCATTTTACCTCTTAAGGCATTGTGCCACTGCTCTGGTGAAACCAGAAGATAAGGTTGGGCCCACCATTAACTCCTCCCATGCTTGCTTCACCTCAGGGAGCTTCAGTGGATCTGCTCATACACGATCTGCTCATTCACTTTCACTACACAAACGAGCAGATCCATTTTCCCAAGTGTTTACTTCTGCGACTGATTGTCTCCATCATCTAAGTAGCATTATGCCTTGTTCATAAGCATCTGGCTTTTAGAGGGGATTAGAGATGACACACTGATTGACTTAATCCATGTTGTGTCCAGAAATCACCTATGATTAATTCACAAACCAAACCCAACCCCTTTGCTGCTTGTGCCTCGATTTGTGCCCAGATTGTGCGATGTCTAACTGACATGCATCCAAGACCATTTTCCTAGTTAAACCAGCTTTGTGTGCTTAAAAACATATGCACCAGAGATCCTCAAAAGGAGGCCTAGAGTAATTTAAACAAGGCTTGCCAAGCTGTTGGAACATGCATTACAGTTTGAAACATCCTGGAAGCTGACATTACAGTTACTGTAAAAGTGTGTTTTGCTGTAATTCGGCGGGCTATTATGGCAGTGCTGTTCAACTTTTTTCACATTTTCATGTCAGCATTGAAAATATAACAAATAAATAGACACAAAATCATCATATTTAAAGCCAAGTTGACGCCCTTGACGCCCGAATATATATATGCAATTATATAAAAAAAATATTTAATAAGTGTTTTTGCTTTCAAGCAAATGCTAAATTAAGTGGAGATTGTTAATTTGACTCTAGCACACAGAATTGATAAAAATTTAAATGATGCAAATTCGTG
>JAQNCA010000004.1:1257675-1274429 GCA_029783725.1 Acanthurus tractus
ATGATTGAGATGGATGCATTTTCAATGGAAGCGGTTTGAAGCGAAAACGCACCTCTGGGCGTCAAGGGGTTAAACTGAGCTGAGTTTGGTTCCATGACAGCACACAGTTGCTTGCTGCCATAGTAACAGAGCACGTTTTCCAGGTGCACTGCAGTCACAAATATCTTCTTTGAGCTTTTTACCAGCTCTGACTTTCAAAGAACTTCTGAAACATCTGCGTCCTCACCACAATCTGAGCAGACTCATCCACAGCCAGCCAAAGGAAGGAGTCCTGTACCCTGAAAACTAATTTGGCTTCCAGCTTCCAGATGGGTTATAGCTGCTTTCAGGGCATTATATAAGAATCAGTGTCCGAACTAGCAAACTGATTACGATTGCCATTTACCAACAACATATCTATGTGAGCTAACTTTCACCTTGAAAAACACAATAAACAAGAAAGGCAAAGATTGAAGAGTTTGGAACCCACACATGACAAACCGTAGTCTCTCATTGACATTTTGTGGTTTCAGAACATCTTTTCTGTTTGACACAATGATAATTTCACTTACTTGAACTTGAATTCATAAACTCATACATATACTATACTGTACATTATATTCAATGTTCCTGTTTTCATCATAAATCATAAAGTTCCGATCATAGTACATCAATAAATCCTGATGTAAGAAATTTAAAAACACCATGTGATAAATAATGTCTCATGATGTCCTACTTAAAAATGCAGCTCTTAGAATCATTTGCTGCTTCTTAAACTTATAATGGCCGCCAGTCCTGAATATATACTACTGCTTTACACAATACTGCATATGTCTCCAAAGTTGGTGTCCTCAGTGTCCCTGTTAGTCACCTAGACACAAAAACATGACAAAATAGAGTTCAGGTTGAAAAAATACCTGAGCTCTCCTTTAACATGATGCACCAAAAGAGAAATTTGTAGTTAACATGTATGAACATGTACATGAATTTAAAAACCCATTGGCATGCCGTCCTTCATGTTAGATTGGGCTGTCAAGAGAGTCAGGCTGTGTGGTGTGTATCATGTAATTAATTCAGTCGAGAGATGGGAAGAAAAATAAATCTTACATGAAATCTGTTTGCCATGATTGAAATGGTTTAAAGATGGAAAGAGTGTTCAAGATCTATTTCTAGTATTTCTCCCCTTGTCTCTCTCTCTGTTCACTTTTCCTCCCTCCTGTCGGTTCTCTCTATGTGGCATTTAAGAGGTAGGAGGAGAGAGCTGCTAATGAATCTGTGGGGATTAGCTGGTCAGATGACAGAGGGTGGAGTCCAGGCTCACTGCCTGCAGATAAAATACCTCAAGGACTAAACACATCCTGGGGTTTCAAACAGGCCAGTGGTTTTCAACCTTCTTTAAAAAAAATGACTGTTTTCCCAGAATTATGGTTTCAAGAACAGAACTAAAATTAA
This sequence comes from Acanthurus tractus, assembly GCA_029783725.1. Taxonomy (NCBI): domain Eukaryota; kingdom Metazoa; phylum Chordata; class Actinopteri; order Acanthuriformes; family Acanthuridae; genus Acanthurus; species Acanthurus tractus. The sequence goes on from JAQNCA010000004.1 coordinate 1,259,107, forward strand.
CTTTTCACTCTTTTATGTAAGATCTGAAACTGGATGTTATTCAACATTACTGGACACTTGCTTGCATCAGTGTTACATCATTTTGAAACAAGTATTTTAAAATTGATTTGGTCAGGTTCCCATCATTCTACTAGCACCAGAAGAAAAGTATGAAATATAATATATAATATATTACTTTGGTCAACAATTTCAACTGCCTATTTTTTAGTTCTGGCTTTATCTACTTCAGCCATTTATTCATCATATAGCTACCTTGATTACTGTGTTTCTGTCACTTTAGTTATATACCTTTTTCCTGACTGTATGCAATTTAGTGATACTGTGGTTCATTGTCTGCAGCATTAAGATGCTTATCACCAAGTTAAACTGGCTGCAAACAAGCTAACATATTAGCCAAAATATAAGGTGCAATCAAAAAAAATTGCAACTCTGTTCCTGTTGTGGATAAACTGCAAAGTACTGCAAAGTTGCGTGCATGAAGCACTTGAAAGCATTAATTTTCACTAGCTAGTATTTATAGCAAGTTTTATAGCTTTATTGCCATTTATACCAGAGTTACATATGTTTTTGTTAACATGCAATTTCAGGATTACACCATGGACCAAAAACTTGACACCGTGGCGACACGCCGGAGACTAAATCTAATTTTTTGGAATAGAAAGAAGTAACAGAGAGCCTAATCTGGCAGGTACACAGGAGACCATTGTGTTGTTTTGGGCAACTAATGTTTTAATGCACTCTGAACAAGCAATTTGACATGTTGGAGAGCCAAAGTTGTCGGCATGTCAAAGTTCAGGACACACTTTCTCAGATACATTAAAACCTTTCAGTAGTTCTCCGTCCTAACAGTCTGAGCCTGAGATAGAAATTCATGTTCAACAACCCTGTGAATAAAAGAGGGCAGAGAGTAAAAGGCTAACCTGCTACACCTTCTTTGGTCTCGAACACTGCAGATTCTCCACTGCCACCCTTGTTTCTGTTAAACGGTAAATGGACTGTGCTTATGTAGCGCTGCTCGTTAACACTTTGTATTAAGGTAAACATATTCACCATTAACTAGTTACTTATTGACATGCATATTGGTAAGATATTATCTCTTTATTAGTCATTACAAAGCACTTATTGATGACTTATTCTGCATGATCACATTCTACAGTTACTGGGCCTTTAACTTAGAGTTTTCTTTCAATTGGCTCTTTTTAGTTGTTGTACATGAATTTTGATCTTAATAAAATCTGTTCAGTACGGGTCTCTTAAAGGTGGTTGTACACCAAGAATAGTCATTGCACCTTAATTAACATTTAATAAATACTGTTTACTCTTGCATGACAAGACACTTGACTGCAAGGGTTACTTGTGTCAACTAACCCTAAATTAAATCTAACTAAAATATGTTCCCCATTCCAAAGGGAGTGTAACGAACTTTTACTTTGTAAATTATTAACCAACACAGGTTCCTTATTCTAAAGTTCCCTTCTCCTCACACTTAGTAAACCTGTTATAACACACAACTACAGCAATTAAATTATGTGTTACCTCTTTTTCACTTTAATTTACTAAATTTGAAATGAAAATGAGTGCGTGTGAGACACAAGAAGATGTCTGAGCATACTACAAGATAGCACATCAAAGTTGAAGCAGGAAGTCTATCTGCACACTGTGAGAGATGTCTACAGCAGACGGTTTATGTAGCAGTTCCACAGCCCATTCAGTCCCACTGATCTTGAAGTTTCTACTTGCTCATTTTTATTTCATCTGCAGATGGTAGCTCTGTAAACATCACAGATTTATCCAAAAGTTTGAAAACAAGTTTGCAGTTGAATATAAAGACAGAATATTTTCAAAGTGTTGATGAAAGAATTTAATTGTTTTCAGTTTCAACAGCAAAAACTTACTGAGCACACCACACATGGTTTTGGAGTTGAAGTCCATGTTCCAAGGGATCAAATCAAAGCTCCTGAGACATTTTTCACAATTCATGGTAGTTTTTTTCATGTGTTCTCTGTAAACTTTCTTCAGTTGTTTCTCTCTAAACAGTAAATGTAAAAGCCAGGAAAGTGAAGCCTCTCAGAACTCCAGTGAAACACTGGCTCTAAAATATACTGTCTCACTTTGAGTGGACAGTCTGCTCAGCAAACGTCTTGTAGAAAGAAATCTTTTTATTAAACAACCTCTGAAGTTGGCATAAAAGAGTCAGGTTCATTAGCCATGCTCTCAGTGGGAACCAGGCATCTTATTTAAGCTGTGATCAGTAACTAATAAAAAAAAAAACTGGCACCACCAGCCCTGACATTCCAGATTTGGAAGTTAGACAGCAAAAAGGCAATACACTGAATGATCTATGATGTCAGAGAAGCAAAGGCAGAAAACACACAGTAAGTGAAAGGAGTGGTATGAAAGGTACATGTCAGTTTAGTGACTTTGTGCAGGAAAGATGTTTGTCAGCTACCTCTGAAAGCTCAGGTGTCAGGGCGTCCTTGGAGGCACCAACAAAAGGAGTTTTCAAAATGGGGTCTGGCTTTGCAACGGAGCTCGCAGTCTTGTATGTTTGCCACAATTCATGTGCAAAAAGTTTTCACTAAAAACAGAAACCTGGAAGTTCTATCTCAGGCACATAATGGTTTCACACAAAGAGACTGAAAAACATGGAGTCACACACACACAAAAACCCACAGAGACACACACAGACACATTTTTGTGGTGCATTATTTTGTCCTGAATGGCGACTACAGACCAACAGAAAGTTACCTAGTTTGTTAAAAGCCCTGTGATCAACACTTTAAAACTATAAACGCTCTGATGCTGAGGAGGGACGTTGTATGAGGACTGGATTTTATTTGAATATCGGCAACTATGACTCAGAAATGAACCGTGAAGCGTGAATATGATCAGCTGTAGCTCTTCAGTCCTCTGCTGCATGACCGTGTGTGTGTGTGAGCTGGAGGTTGTGTTACTTCAGTCCTGATAGGTTTTAATGGAGTCAGTGGCCTTTGGCAGGTACAGATTCATCTAACGATGGTTCAATCCCGGTGGTCCCACAGTGACATCCCACCCTGCTGTTTGGATTTTGTTTTTCATTGTTTCATGTCATTTATTAATCATTTCCCATTTGATATTAAAATAATCGCATCCTCTAGTTTCAGAAACTTCATGTCCTACCCTTGTGCATTTCCTGCCTGTGTGACCCTCCTCCTGCTCCGATTAGTTTTACCTGCCCTCATTATCCTTCCCTCCCCAGTGGAGTGAGTCTCTTCCTCTCTGTCGCTGTCAGTTCATGTTGGTGCTCAGTGTCAAGAGTTCTGGTCTTTTTTCTGGTGTCTGATTCTCCTCGTGCTTTTGGTCTCTGCTCAGTGTAACCTGGGCCTTGCCTTTGTTTTTCCTTGTTACATTTTGTTTGCCTGATCTACTGACTGACTCTCTGTGTAAAGAAACCTTTGCAAGGACTATGCTTTTTGACTCTGACTTTGAGCAATGTAATTGAGTCTGCTTATCAGTTATTTAACCAGTCACACACTCATTAAAGTAAAACACAAGCCTCAGTGTATTTGTTTCCTTCATGTGTTAGACAACATCCTATCAGAACTGTAAAGTAGAATCGTCGCCCGTACGGTAAACACAAAAGAAGGTGTTCTTAACTTTAGGATTTATTAAATCCAACTTGTCAAGAGAGTGTACCATCCTCCACAGACTATTTGACCCATGTGGACACACAGACACTGCAGAAATGAGAAAGTGTGACTCTGATGGCAGGGGGGTGGAACTGGAGACAGAAGAGTGGGACAGATTAAGGTTAAGCAGATGCTGGTTATGGTGCAATGAGTTTACTCCTTCAAATGAGGGCCTGCAAGTTACATAACAGAATTTTTTCACTTTCACCAACTACAGCCTAGCAGCACATTTTTCAGATGCTCTTTTCTATTTTGTATCTGCGACCTCATTCACTCCCATCCACCTAACACACACACACACACACCCACACACAAAGACAACAAGAAAAAGGTGATCTGTTCAGCCCCTCATTTATGTTGTCAAAGTCAACCTTTCCTAATCAATACAGTGTTCTTACAGTGCTACTTTGCCATCTGTGAACACTGACTAGTTTTATCAAAAAATGTCAAGAGAGCTGATAAGGTTGTTGATGGTTAAAGATAAAAATGGTAGCTCTTTCAGAACAAATTCACAATGATCACAAATAATCAAATAAAAAAATTGATGGAGAAAATTATATATATTTGACTCAAAAAATAAAATAAATTGATGATTAAAAAAAAGGTGCAAAAAGCTACGTAAAAATGCTAATGGGAGCTTATCCACAGTGGTGCCTTATGCTAACGTATTCCTGAAAGTTAATGTTTGTTAGTATTAATGTTTATAATGTACCTTGCTCCCAGCATGTTAACATGCCAGCATTTGTAAATAAGCTCTTCACCTAAAGTACAGCTTTTGAGAATGTCATTAGGTTTACTGGTATGTGGTTAAAGTGCCTGATTAGGAGTCAGGGGAGCACAAAAGTGATTACAGTTCATCCTGGGGCCAACAGGTCTTTAAATTACCTTGCAATCTCTCAAGAAGTCGTCAAAATATTTCACACTAAACTAGTACAACAGCTTGCTAGTGGTACTTCAAGAGAAGTCAGAAGACAGAATATCAATAGTGTTACAGTTTTTTTCGATTGCTAACACGCATTGGTCGAAACTGAAGTCACATGTTCAAAACTCTTATCACAGTCTGCAAAACAAAAGTCCATGTGGAGCGAACTGTGAATCACTGTCCATTGCTTTCACACAAAATGCATTCAGTGAGATATTTCTCCTGAAGCCTGCCAGGGGCGGATCAGACACTCAGAAAGGTTCTTCCCACAATGCATCGCCAGAGAAGACATAAGATGTGATTTGGATGGAAACATGTGGCCAACCGCAGACAACAGGGTGTGCATGTAACAGTTTACATGTGTTGTTGGTTTTTGAGTTTCTCTTGATTTCTTTTTTGCCCCATGAAGTCTGAGATTCTGCTTTTTTTTTTTACAGCAAACTTTTTATTTTTTGTAAGGTCCCCAAGTACCGATGCAAAGGTACAGAGAAAATAAATGTTCTTGAAGTAAAGGAATACAATAAATTGCTGCATTCCTGATTCATTCTTGTTGCAATATATTACAATAATTTAGAACACTCAAAGTGCAAAGATCTTATTTTATAATAAATTACTGATTTATCCAAAAGGAAATCATTCAAACTTGAAAGATTAAAGTTTATTTCATGTAATGCTCTCTGTCGTTGGTATTTTGTAGTTCAGTGTGCTGAGAGTGACAGTGTTTGTTTCCAAAGTGAGACTATTTGCTAGTGTTGTGGTTGAATGAGCTTATTTGAGATGTGTATAAAGTGTTTTGTTGGTGAGAAACAGTTTGGGGGATGAGATTAACTGTTTAGCTGAGATGCATGATGGGAATGCAGGCTGTGTTAAGAGTTTTGAACATGTGGCTTCAGTTTCGACCAATGCCTGTTTACAATTGAAAAAAAAACTGTAATAACATGTATATATTCTAAGGACCACAAATGTCTGTTTCAGGTCAGTCTATCAATTAGTTAGTCTATCAAAATGGAGACATTTCAGTCTGAACCAAAGCGATAAACAGACCAACTAACATTGCTGTCCCTGATATCCATCACCCATCAATAATAATCAAAGTGTGTATGGCTACAGTATAACTAACAGTGCACACCCATGCAAAATGGTGTGCACTGTTAGTTGTGATGTTTTCTTGGGGCTTGTTGACAAGAAGGTAGATAGTGAATTTTACCCTCTCAGTCTATAAACTATACTCTAAAAAGAAACTGGACATCAATGCAGGATGTAACTGCTGGGATATGTTCTCCTTTCCAGTTAGGAATGAAAATTCACGTGGGGAATGTTTAAGTTCTTTATTTATAAAATTTCTCTGACAGATAAAAGAGAGATTTCTGCAAAAGGGTGTATTTTATAAGGGTTGGTGCATCAATTTTAACTGAGCTTTCAGGAGAGATTGCTCAGTTATCGCTGGACAGAGTTATTGCTCACAAATACACAATAAGCATTTTCTGCACAGTGAAAGCTGTGCAGGACAAATTTAAAAGGGCCTGACTGTAACATCCTGCTGACTGTCTGACTCCTCTTCACCTCACTTTGCGCTGCCCACAGTGAAGTTTCATCTGCTCCCAGTTTGCCTCTGTCCATTGCATTTGCATACAATCAGCCAAATTAAATTATGTTTATGCATTCTGTTAGAAAGCAGGGTAAAAAGGTAACATGAGATCCCAAATAGAAGGTCCTGCTGTTTATTACGTAGCTAATAACAGTGTTGCAGCTTTTCAGACACTTTCACTTGCATAAATGTCATACATGCAATCAGTGCAGTACATGAGGGCCGGAAGTTTTCTTGGTCCGATGAAAGAGAACAACTACTGCAACTAAATTATTATAGGTCATACTAGACTGCTCCTTTCTTATCTTACAGTTTTGTTTGTTTGTTTTGTTTCTGTCTCCAGGCTTTTTTATGGTTTATGTACCAAAGGAAAAAGAATTTGCTTAAAAAAGTGTGGTAAGAAAAAAAAATAACTAAATAAAATTATTCCAATCTACAGTGTATGTGGTTATTTTATTAGCTGTATTGCTGTATTAAATCAAGCTAGCACTCATTTGTGCACACTAAACATGGGAATTTAGTAAGAATCCTGCATTTTGCCTCCCCTCCACACACCTGGCCAATCACAGCGGGCTGTAGCTGTGTTCATATTGTCAGATGTAGGACCCCCAAGTCTGATGTCAGAGGGGTGAGTGAGGTAAAGATGCTGTTTAATCACACTTGATGTCTTTTATGAAGTTTGAGGGATGCTGATAGCTGTGACCTGTTTAACCATGTGAGCTTAATGGATCTAAGTATAGTCTGTTCATCCACCAATGACATAAGAGTTCTCAAAACTTTATGGACAGCTGTATGTGTGATATGCACATTCATTGTGTCCAAAAAAACCTCTTAATTACTCTGGTGATCTCCATTTTTTTTTCCCCCATCCTCAACACGATGTTGACATTTGTGGTAATAAAAATATCAATAACTATTGGATGGATTGCCATGACTATGCATACAAATGAACCCCTATGTGCTGAACCCCCTAAAAATGAACTGGAATAACTTTGTTGAACTCAATAAAGTGCAAGTGCTACGATGTTGTAGCATGTAATCAATTTAATGGGAAAAATGCAAACAATAGAAACTCACATCTGCCAGCTGTATTTAGTGCTTAATACTAATGAGTACATTTTGGCATGTTAACATATTCATTTGAGGTGGTAAATATTGCAACAAGTTGCTCCTGCTTAGCAGAATGTTATCTTTAAAATCAAAGCATGAGTGCACTGAAGTGGGTTACAGCCTCACAGAAAATGGCTAAAGTCATGTTAAATGTAATCTTACTGGGAATCCACATCAAACACAAGTTGAGACTGGCCTCACAAGCCGACGTCCTGTCAGCAGCTCAGCACCTAATTAGTGGTGAGCATCAGAATAACAGTATATCAGAAGTAAGTTGGTCAGCTAAGGTGACCTGTGATGATGAGTGTGTTAGAAGAGAGAGGAGAAAAGTGACTGTGCTAACCTGACCAATAAATATTAGAGTAAAATACTGTAATCTCGTAGATGGAACTTGGGCTGCATTCACATTACTATTACTATTGCATACAAACTACAATCAGCATTGAACAAATTTTATTTCATTTTAACCACCAGCTTAAGCATCATATTTCCACAGACATTTTACTTCATTTTAAGAGAACAAGATCAGCAATACATTTGAATCTGCCAGTGGTCACAGGGATCAGCTAGGGTCCACATGACAAGAGCTGTGTCATTACACAGTACCACTGACCTGTCACCATAGTTTTCTAATGGACTCAGGACAAGGCACCAACTGCACATGTGCTGAGAAAAGAAAATGGACACTGAATTTTAAGTCTGTGGGTGCCTGAATGCATCTCCATTTTTTACCTTTGATAAAATGTAAAAACAATTAAAATATGAAATAGTTCAGAAACTCTGTTGCCAAAATTGGAAATAAAGAACAACTCTAAAAAGTACTTGAAATGCTCTTTAGAGTATGGAGGATAAATGACACTGAAACTGCTGCCATGAGTTACAGCAGCCAGAAATAATCAAAAATGTGTATTAGTATTTGATGTGCAAAATAGAACATTTACATAGTCCTACCATAGTATTTTGTAGAATAAAGTTTTCAGAACACGTGTTTTAAATCTTCCTTTCAGAACATTTAGAAGTGGTTACATTTCACCCCTGATAACAGGGATGAAAATAAAAAACACTGCAGCCAGGTGAAAATTCTTGCAATAAAACTTGTAGTAGAGCAAAATATAACTCTTTTGTAAATCCTAATAAACAAAGGTTTGACCTGAGAATGGGCATACATGATGTGGCAGGAGTGGGAAAGTTGCAAAAAATAACGTGGGTTAATTGCATTCTTGCCATGCAGAGTGGCTGGTTTCTCTGAAACTCATAGATAATGGCATTAGTAATGGAGATATGCGGGAGGAGTTGAGCACGTGTCCTGCTGGGCTTCACATCATAAAGTTTGCTGATGACGAACTAATCGTCTCTTTTCTGGGCAAAGACAAACCCAATCATGGCTCAGTCCTGTAGGATTTTATTGACTGGTGCAAGTCATCTTTCCTCTTCACTGTGTCCAAGACAAAGATGACAACAAATTTTAGGAGAAATCCTCCAGTCTTGTCTGATCGTCAATGACCAGGCTGTCGACGTTGTGGACAATTGTAATTATCTCTGATAACAGACAGATTTTTTTGAGTTTTTGAGATTTGTGTTGATGATGTCTGCAAAAAGACACCAACATATGTATTTTTATCACAAGCTTCATGGTTTTAATGTGACCAGTCTTTTATGAGAATGTGTCACTCTTGTTTTATTAAATTAGTGCTCACTTTTGTCTTTATTAGCTGATAATATAGATTTCTTGAACATAAACTTGGTTTGAGTTTCATCAGAATCCTGTTAATTAGATTGGAACCAAAAATTCTTTCTTGAAGATGCTTTCATCGTTTTCACGTTTTAAGACCTTCACATCCTTCTCAGTGTAGTGAAAACAGGCATCATATCAGTGTTGACCAGTGGCAGCAATATACTGTGAATGTGTGAAACACATTCTCCTTATTCCAAGCGGACCCCAGAAAGTAATATAAAAATCAAACAAAGATGTTGTTGCGTAAACAACTGTTTGGTGGTACAGTATGATGAAGGTCTTAGCCTTCCCTTGTCTCGCAACAGCATGTTCACTGTTTAACTTTCACATTAATGACCAAACAAAGACCGTAGGTATTTACAGTTTGGGACAACAAGAATTGGCTGAAACCTCTCACAGTAGTCTATACTGTTTTGTTAGAACGGTCTGTGTGTTCAGGAAGGATGAGTGACAGGGTGTGGTAATAAAGACAAGCAGACAGGATGCAGGCAGCAGGCAGCAGGAAAAAGGAAATGGTCATGGTTCAAGGTGAGTGAAGGACCATGTGGTTGGGACAGATAAAAGAATTTCCTGATTGTGAGGTCTTACACAGTTGTCCCCAGGTTAACATTCGACGACGACGACAACGACGACGATCATCGTAATCAACAGTAATTGAATGTCATTAGGTGTAAATCTAAAAGCAAGTGATAGGTAATTAACAATGGTGAAAAAACCAGCACAACTTTAGAATATTAACTGGTAAAACCCAACAAACGGACACCCACCTTTTATCCTGTGTCCACCTTCAGTGTCTCAAAGTCTTGATTAGCAAGTGAGTTTTGAGCAGCCGCAAGGATGTAGGAAGGAACAGCCCCCTATGGTGGACAGTTTTTAACCAGTGTTGTGTGTGCATGTTTCACCTGCACACAAGGTCATTCACAACTGCCACACAACAGTCAGTATCCACTACCCCAAAAGTAGTTGAGTAGTAATCACATTGCTAGATTTATCTAAACCATTTTTGATGAGAACTAATTGTTTTTGGCCAAACAACAGCAAAAAAAAGTAAAGGGCATAGCAGGAGACCTCTGCCAGCTTGTCTGAGTAGTTTTTACAGTTTGTCTAAAGCAAAAAACACAGCTGTTTTCTGTCCAAAACAGAAAAAAGGTCTTTCCCTGTGTAGAATCTTGTATTCTGTTCATTTTACATGGCTTAGTGTAGAAAATAATTAAAACTAGTCTGTTCTGGTCAAGTATTATAACTCCACTGACTGTAGTAGTGCCCTTGGGGTATAAAGCCTTGTGTCTTTCTGCCACCTGCTCTTGCTGCTTGTCTCCTACTTCTGAGCTAAAAATCGCATGGTGACTATGACTTGTCAAGAGTCAACTGGCTACATATATTCTGCTTTACTAGTGCACCATAACAAACCATAGATGACCGATGAGTCTAAAGCAATAAATATTGTCATTTGGTGGTTTTAATAGTCCTCTGTGAAGTCCTCAAACTTTGAGGCTTACTTGTTCTTTTGATTTTTTTACATCTGAGTTTCAAGAAATTGGACCGATATTGTAGTCAGAGCTTCTCTCTTTCAAATAATTGAGAATTTTTGTGAGTGAGTTGTTACTAGCTAGCTAGGTCCTGGCAAGTAAACTCACATATTTAAAGGAGCAGAGCAGCTCTATGGCAGGCGCAAACCATTGACATTTGCAAAACATGACATTTCGACATGATTTATGACATTTTGACTAACTCTTTGTCACATATAATTATACTGAGTGTAGTGTAGTGAAAATAGTTCTCTGCCTTTAACCCATTTATTAGGAACATTAGGCAGCTACCATTTGACACCAAAAAGGACTGTGATCAAAAAGAGGTACCAACAGAAGAATTAAATCATATGTTTGCTTCTGAATTCCCCAGAGGAAACCCACACAGGCACAGGAGAGCGTACACATCCATAAAGAAAAGAAATTAAAACCTTCTTGCTTTGAATCACTCCCGTAACCCAGATATTTTGGGAATGGGACATTAGATTAAGAAATATCATGATAAGAATTATTTAATGATATCATTAAAATTTAATTCAAATTCTGTTTAGAAAGTTTTTTGTTTTTTTTTTAATTTTCCCTTATTTTAACTTCAGTTTGTGGAGGCCCATCTTGCAGCCCTACTCTCAATACTGGTAATAAATGACTTGACCTCAGGCTGCTTGAAAAAGACAGACTAATGATTTAGTGCTGGCCTTTAGTTTGTGCTCTTCAGAGTTTCAGGAAATAAATGCTCAGGAAGTGGTCAACAGCCTAGTATCACCCAACCTGTTAAAAATTTCTCTCTAGACAGTCCTGAAATGCTGAATATTTAGATTTTTTTTAAAAAGGCAGGGTTGGTCATTTTATCCAGTATGCGCGAATTGTTATTGGCGGAAATCTTTACACCTTGACATCATTCATTAACTTATGAGCTCTGAGGACGGTTTGAAAAAGATCTGTCATATGTAGCGATAATCCTGTAGAAACGCCGACCAGTCTTTGCCTCTTGGTGTGCTTGGAAACATCCAATCAATTGCCAGAGACGTGTTATTGCAAGTTTATTGGAGAATGGGAGAAACAACAAAAAGCACTTCTGTCACAATTACTTGTAACTGCTCGCCCTGCTAAACAGGCGAAGAAAAGAAAGGCAGAAGCAGGAAATGCTCTGGTGAAAAAGGATTCCAATAAAGCAAGAAGGCAAACAAAAGTAAACATTGGTTTCGCTTTTTGCTTTTCAACAACGGCAACAGTAGTGAGTTGAAGGCCCAAAGTGATGTCATGCTTGCTGTCTTTCTGTGTCCCCTCTCTCATGTTTGAACATTTATTTTGACAATATTGGGTGATTCCATACCTGTTGAATGGGACATAAGGTAACGTAGTTGAACAAAGCTGAATGTGATGTGCTGACATCCTCTCTCCGCTATGTGTGGAGGCAGTTGTGATTTAAACATTGGTGCATTCATATGAGTGGGGAGTGGGGTGGGGTGTTTAGAGGAGCTCTGGGGGGAGGGGGAAGTTTAGATGGAGCTAAACTTAGATGTTTTTCTTTCAAATCTTGCTAGCTCTCCAGCAATACCAACCCAAGTCTTAACATTGATTTTCCTAACATTTTTGTTCTTTAACAGAAGTTGTTACTGGTCAACTGATGATTGAAGACAAGTTTTGTAAGTTTTGCTGAGTTTGAGTCTTAGCAGGTGGCACTGACAACAGGACTGCAGGAAGTCAATGTGCTGGTCAAAGAAATCCACAAACACAACCCATGTCAAGTACAAATTGTTACTTTCTCTTTAGATTTTATATTTAACATATAAGAAGCTGATTAATTATATTTAGGGAAGTGTCGGTCGCTGGATCTTGTTGGCTGAACAGAACAGAAACAAAAATTAGTTGATTATATAAAAATTTCAGAGTTGGTTAATTGGCAGCCTAAACTCAACGTTCCTCTGACAATGAAGCTGAGAAAATAAATCAAGACTAAAAAGGAGCTCTAATGAGAGACCAAAAGTTTGACTTGAGTCACATAATCCATCACAGGGCCCCTCGATGACTCACCTTAGGACACTCACTGCGTTCTTAAGAATCTTGGCACCATTACTAAACTTCTTCATCAAAATGCAATGGGTAAATATCCAATATATCTCACTGCAGCCATACATTGACTGGCTTTTTTATTGGGCTGATACCTCGTGTTGTTTGTTTTAATCTAACTTCTAATATTAAAGCTTATGAATAGACTCAGCCACCTCAAGGGCTGTATTTCCCTGCAGTTCTGAAATTTTCATACCTAATGGGCAGTCACGTTAATTTCTTCTGTTTTTGTTGGAGCTAAGGTCAAAGCTGTGTCGAACTTCCACGTTTAATGCAGTTAAAATGTACAGAATTTGACACCTTCTAACAATTATTATCTGTTGATTTTGTAGTTTTTATTTAAGATCCCCTTTAGCCTCTGCATAGCAGCAGCTACATGGTAAGAATGCAAAAAATACACATTTCTTTTTTCACACAAGAAACTAACAAAACGAATCACTTTGCAAGTCACTATAACTATGATAGAACAGATCTTTTTATCACAGAGAGGAGACCAAAATTTCATATTCCTTCCATCTTCCCAAAAGCCATTTATTTGCTTTATAGCATCTAAACTGGAATATATAATCACCCCATTCATGTTGCCACCCTGGATTAAGCTATTAAAGAGGTTGGTGTGGTGAAACATTGCACATGTGTAGCAGAGTTAAACTTTGTGGGAAAATTTCTGAATCTGTACTGCAGCACAACTCATTGCAATAACAGTACAGTATCATCGCAGTGCCACACAGGTAAGTGGCAGAACAGTCCACATTGGTGAAGCAGGTTAAAGTCTTTGAATCCTGATGTCAGCAGGCAAGTAAAAAAAAAAGAAATATTGTTGGGGCAAAAAAAACCCAAAACACTAACCAGCCATGGGAAAGGGCAAACAAAAAACCAGGAGGGGCAAAAGCAGAACATGTGGTCAGAAACAAAAGGCAGGGCGTTTAGTTGGATTTTGACAAGGCAGGAGCTCTAGAGGCAAATAGGGTCATTAACGTGTAAGCAGTTAAAAGGTAAAGTGCTGAAGAGTCTTGGATGAAGTTAAAGGACAAACTGACAGAGTAGAAGACTGGAGCTTATAAAGTGGCAGAGTCAAAAGGAAACAGGTGTGAGCTAATTGACCTGATTACAGCAGAACACTGACAGGTGTGTGTGATTGTCATGAATGGAGCAGGGGTGTGGCACAGTCAGTGAATGAGCTGTCAAATAATGAATAAGATACAGTAATAATCCAGATGAGACAAAACCAAATGTATAATTAACTTTTGATAGTTTGTTGTATCAGATATTTGCACATCTCTTAATCACAGAAAACTTTCAGTTACTTTTCTCTGTATTTTTAACTTTGTCCTGTAATAAGTTATTGTCTAAGACAACTACCAAAATGAGACTAACTATTAGAATACAACGACTCAGTTTACATAAATTAAATTATGAAATGAAAGTAAGCTACAGTCTTTTCTTAACCTAACCATACTCAACCACTTCACTGGAGTTGGGCCCATTTTTCCTCACATGCTATTTGTAGGTTAACATTTCTTTGGACTGAGTGAAATGTTTTTTAAAACTATTTAATGGATTAACATGATATTTGGTATGAGCATCCATGTTCCCCCCAGAATGATAGGCAGTGACTGTTGTGATCTCTTACCCTTTTGTATGGCGCAATCACAAGGTCAAAATTTCAATTTGTCCAATACCTTTGTTATGACTGAATACCTGAAAAACTGACATTCCCATTAGCGTAAGCTGTATTTTTTATTTATTACTAATTAGCAAATTTTAGTATGCTACACTTAAAACCAAGATGATGAAACAGCATGCAATAAAATATTCCTCCCATTCACTTGTAGTTTGACAGGGGTTATGCTCCAGCAGACAGTCCAGCAGAGCAGCAGTGGTACTGAGGCAGTGGGCTCCAGTGACATTAAGTTAGGTCATCATGTAAAAAACAGTAAAACCAAAAGTTAAACCTTTTGCTGCAGCCCAACACAAGATGCTGCATTGGCAGATTACATCTATGCAAGAGCACATTCCTAATGAATTATTTGTAACATGAATGGAATATTTCTACTGTTTAACTCACAAATAATGTTTGCTGTGTGGACCCCTGCATGTAGACATGCTGACGTTAGCTAAAAGCACAAAGCACTGCTTTGCTGAGCCTCAAAGAGATGCCAGCATGTCTGAAGACTATTAACAGGGACTTTTTAACCGCATGGCAAGCATTTTATTTCATATAACTTATTTTATTTGAAGTTTCTCGTAGGTTAGATCAAAAAATTTACAAGTGGTTAAAATGGAATAGAGCAGTGATGAATCACTGGACTTTCCCGGATTACATGAGCTCCAGCATGACTGTGGCATTAACCTTTTTTTAACCTTATCAGAGAATGTAGGCATGACCAACAGAAGCACAAGGCTTGTCACAGTGGCCAGTATTTAAATTGAAGTAAATCAGACACATTTTTTGCTTTAACTTTTGTAAAAAAGTAAAAGGTGTGGTTATTTAATCTTTTTGCAGTATGCAGCAGCACTTGGAAACCGACACAGATCTTTACAACTCTTCCCACTAACTGTTTTATGAACTGCCTTGTTTCTCTTTGCTGAGGTACCCTGTGAAGTGTTAAAAAGAGAGACACAGGGCTCTAATTTCGCGGCGCAACTCAAGGCGGCGCAGGCGAAGCGCACCCGGCGAACCCCGCGCAGTGGTAATTTC
>JAQNCA010000004.1:1301994-1332456 GCA_029783725.1 Acanthurus tractus
AACACAAACAAAAATCATCGATTGACAAACACTTTTCTACCGCAAAACATATTAGGAGAATGGGTGAAACGAGCGGACCGCAGACCAGACAAAAAATGCAACTTTTTAGCAATTTTCACCGTCTCCCACAATTTCATCTCAACAAATACGCTTAAAACACTGCAACTTACATTGCAATTTTTTAGAAAAGCTGCCGCGAATATAGGCATTTTCGGCCATTTTGAAAAATGTCTGCGAAATCCTGGAGGGACCGCTTCATGCCAGGACGCATCATGCTCCTGTTTTACACAGAGATTCCACAACACTGCCACAAAAACACCTGCCATGTCACGGGCTTGGCCTTTTTTACACGACAGCAAACAAACCCACCATAATGTGACCCCAGTGTCTCATTTTAGATTGTATGCTGAAATTCTAGCAGCGTACGTGCCATATTGCCGGGTTCAGATGGTGATGAAGCTGTGAGGCCGGACCATCATTTCTCATGAAAGCAGTACCCTGTTCTGGCATCCCTCTGTGCTGCTCAACAAGTCGCCCTGCTCCTCTTTTCCAAATAGACCCAGAGCTGCTCATCAAGAAGAACGTCATGAGTGTGTAACATGAGGCTTTGTATTTGATCCTGGACAGGCACGGCATCGCTTCTTCTGCAGCGATCGAGTTAAAACCTGTGATCTGCTGAAAGGGGGTTTTCTCCTGCCAGTGTGTGTGTGTGTGTGTGTCTCACTCTCTTTGTTTAGACACAACTGAATAATAAGTGTAACAAGAATTTGATTTAAAAAACACACACACACACACAATCAGAAGCAGTGTCCTGCCAGCTGAACCTTTTTACACAGAGGTTATTTCAGCTCTGTTATTAACTTCACTGCCAGCTCAAAGGCAGAACAACAACCCCCCATCCTGTCTGTGTAAGTTTTTATACAGAACTTTGAAACAGAATTACAGCACAACATTCCTCTCTTGAAGAGGCTGCGTAAACAGGCCAGTTATCAGCTCCTTAGGAGAGCAGCAGTTTTATCCAGTTCGCACCCTGGGTTGGAATACCCTGTTGTCTCGACCTTGACTGGTTTATCTGTTTGTGAGGTATGTCCGGAGCCTGTTGAAAGACACCAAACTTGGCAATACAAAGATGGCAAGTGGGAGTTATCTCAAGATAGCTAAGACTGATGAGAATAAATGAGCTTCAGCCAGATGTACCCAACAAACTTGCATGTTTATTGGTTGTGACCCCATCAGAATTAAAAGGGCTGTTGGCTGTTACAAAGTTTGGCTCTCTTTGTCACATATTTATTTAGCTTGTGAATAGAGACCATCATTTCCTCCATCTTTATCAGCTTGTTTTAGCCTGAATGGTCACCAGAGTGCTTAATATTGGTCCCTTTTGGATGCGACACAGAAACGAGTGCCTGGAAGCTGGAGCTGGCTGAACATAAATATTTGATTGTGGTTTCTGGAACAAGTAGATTTTTCTCACAAGACTCCTAAACTGCTTCCAAATTGGATTCATCCCTTGTAGGAGAGATTAGGATAAGAGGAAACGATGCTGATCCCCGCAGTGAGGCGGAGGATGTAATGTATAGAAAAAGCCTTGGATGAGACTGCTGCATGTTCCTGCAAAAGTAAGAAAATTAAAGTGGATTACTGGACCACATGTTAGATGTTCATCTCAGATAGAAGTTATCCTAAAACCAAGCCGTGTGTGTGTGTGCTATTCTTGCGCTCTCTTGACCGTATTCTTGCTCTTTACACTCTTACGTAAACACACAGAGTAGTTTACGAGGGTGGATGTTTGCTCATTTACATAGTAATAGACAGCTACATTCCGGAGGAGAGTGACAAAGCATTGTCTCTGTGTATGTGTGTTCCTGCTGTTTCTCGGCTCGGTGGCAGCCATAAAACAGGAGTTCTCATGATAAGATGTCCTTGTGAATGAAAGAACTGCAAATAGAGCACCACTACAGACCTTTGTCAACACAGTCGAACACAATAGGAAATATACTCCTTTAAGATACACTTTTACACAGTCAGACTAAAGCCTTTTCAGCACAGAGTTGACTTTTTCTAGCAGTGTTACTTCTTTGTTGCGTTCCTAATTAACTGTGTTTCTTGTACTAATTTTAGTATAATGCATAAAATACTTTCAAAGTTTTGTCCCCATATCAAAGAGAACCAGACTAAAGCTAGTTTTGGAAAATATAATTTTTTGGTAGCTGACAAAATCAGCGACTGCTGTAACCACAGATGTGGGTTGAGAGTGAGGAAGGAAAGCTGCAATACATACACACACACTCACACACATTCACACACATGTATAAATGGCATGTAGAAAATTTGATTTCCAGTGTTGGGGGGAATCAGTCTGAAAACAGGACTCTTGAATGTGTTTTTCAGTTGTTATTTAGACCCATGTCATTTATGAGAGGAGATGCAAAATAATGGGACATTTTAAAGTGTCTACATAGTTTCTGTGCCGGAAAACACTGACAATTTATTTCTAAGCTGTAAAATGACCTGCTCAGTGCATGTGATAGCTACAGTTCTCATTAGAATCACAACGGAAGGATTCCAATTAAACATTTCTCAGTTTTTTATTTTAGTCAAAACTGCTGTATTTTTCATAATCACCTCATTTTGTTTCAAATAGTGACCATTTTAACGTACACTATTTCAAACCATTTAGAGCTAACCTGCTTTCTCTAGTTTTATTTAGGTGTAAGTGTGGCCACTAGTCGGGGAACTCTCTTAAGTAGAAAGTATTGCTGAAGCAATCAGTGAATTATTCCTTCCAGGTCCTAAAGTTAACTCAATGATCAAGAAATAACAGTATATACTGGCTGCTTCTTACTCCGTGCTGCCTCTGCTCTCTCTCTGTTTAATCTCATTGTAAATTGAATATCTCCAGGGATTGAACTGTTGGTTATGGAGAATAAGAACTCAGAGGATGTCACTCAGTTCCTTAGAAACCATGTAGGACACCAAGGTCACGTCCTCACTCAAGTCATGTGTCTAGGATTTGAAAAGCCTCATAAGAAAGTAAATTTTATAGAAATTATTCACAGTGTCTCATAAGAAGCTTGCTCAATAATTTCTTAGACTCAATATTTAAAATTTGACAGTGAAAAATAAATTAAAATGTAGTCATTTATTGTTGATTAATGGAAAAAATAGATAAGTTTATCACGCAAATAATCATTTATTTTTCTCCTTTGGGGCCCAATCATACACCTTTCTCTGTCCACAAAACTGCCCTCAGCCCTTCAGAGGATGTCACTGTGACGTCACCTTCCAGGATTTCAGGTCAATGATTTTCCAAACTGTTCCCTGCTGTGTTCCGGGTCTGCTGGTGTGTGATAAAAGCTGCTCGTGATGTGTCAGGTCTCTCATCTTTCTCGTCCTGCTGACCCCCTCCTCAAGCCCTCTCTGCTGTTACATAACACTGCAAATCCTAAAGGACCATCTGGTACCAGCAACACTATCCATCACTAATTGTTGTTGATGCACATGGCAGTTGACATCAGAGCTCTCACAAACACACACACACACACATTAGAATATATCCTAATGAGGACCCTTATGCTTAGATGTCTTCGCCAAAATGTACCAACTAAATGAAAATGAGCATAATTTTAAGCCTGCAAAGGTGTGAAATATGGGCTTAGTCTTGTATGGAAAGCATAAGAGAACACATCTCGTATACATACACACACACTGACACACACAGACAGGCACACATTTCAACATCTATTATCTCTCCTTTGTTAAGATTAAAGCAGCTCAGGTTGCAGGGGGATTAGACTGGTTGGGACTTTGTAATTGCTGGGAATGGGTCACCCAATAAGTGCGTGCATGTGTGTGTGTTGGGGTCAAGCATTGGGGGCAGGGGATTACATGACCTACGATGTACATGTCCTGTTGTGTGCTTTGTCAGTTCCTGTGAACTGTTACATTCCACTAAAAGCCTTCTTGTAAGCGCCCGTAGTATAATGGAGAAGAGCTCAAAGCTTCGGATCAAATGTTTATGTCTCATTCTCATTGAGTCTGAATGCCATTTGGTCTCTGTTGTCTGCAGTAAAGACATTAATATCCATTTACTCTGTACTGTACAAGCTACTACACTAAATACTCAGAAGTATGTAGGTCATTTTATGGACAGTTTAGAGCCTTTGCATGCACAGCCCCACCCCCACACATGGTTCATTCTGGAGGGAACAGGCAGGATATTTAGGATCTGCGAGTTTCAAAGATGATACTAATTTTGTCATGCCATGTGCTTCAAGCAGAGAAGCTAAATACAGCAGTGTTAAATAAAATGAGATCTATACAAATAATGACTATCTTAGCAGCTGCCTTGAAGCGAGTCATTGTGTTGTGCCATTTGACTGATTCCGGTCACTAACCCTGCTTTCACATTGTGGGTAAGCCCATCAACAGGTTCACTGATTTCCTGAAACACAGAGTGACCTCAGAGCCTGGCCTCAACCCCTCATGGTGATGTAGTTTTGTTGGATGAATAGTGGTTTTAGTTAGCATGAGCTAAATGGAAAAGACAGTTAAAGCCCTTTGAAATCATTTAAAGCTAGCCAATAAAAGTAATTGTAATGTTGTATTAAAAAAACAATATTATGTGATGCCATTACAATTACACAAGCATTTGTGCTGCCCAAAGGATACTTTAAGTACTTTATTTTTCCCGTTTATTTTTATTCTTTAAGTCAAGTCTTGTTTTGAATGCATTGCTTTGGCATGTATATGGCTGTTTACAGTGTGATATTCTTTTTTTTTACCTTAATACCTTTTCCACCACTATTGGTTCCAAAGTTGATGCAAGGCTTTTTAGCATGTGGCAGTTTAAAACGGCATCTTTTGACCACTTGAGGGCAGCATAATAGCCTTAAAACGTATTTATCATATACTTTTAGGTTGTATGTATGTTATATGTAAAGTGTCTTGGGACAACTTTGTTGTGAATTGACGCTGTATAAATAAAATTAAAAATTGAAATTGAAATTAAAATGTTTTGACGATTGTGTTAGCAGACAGTTGCTTATTTAAACACCGTACACCGAGAAACATTCATTTGAGTCCTGTTTGTGAACACCTAATGCATGCAAGTCCTATGGTAACTCTCCTGTTAGTTCTGCTTTTTTCTCTATCAGCTTTTGAACAAAAGACAATCTCTTTGACTTATTAGTGCTTTACTGTGTTCATCAAGTCGTCTCTAACTTTGTCGGTCTGCTGTTTGGTGCTGAGCAGGTATTGTGCAGTGACACTGACAACATTTAACTCAACCCTGGAAACATGGTTGACTGGAGTGGAGTTGCTGAATGGTGAACTTCAACAATAAGATAAAAGGAGCCAAAACAGCTGTAAGGGTTCAGAGTCAGATGAAAATGTTCCTGTGGGAATAACTCTTTCACATGGTATATGGTGAATTTTTGTATTAATTTTGATTCAGAAACACTGGTAGACAACTTCAAGTCGTACTTAATGCCATGGACAAGCAGTTGTTATAAAATACTTTTTTGTCGTTTTTTCTCCAGTTAATTTAATTAGTGAACTATTCATTTTACAGTCTTGTAGCCCTCCATATGTTGTTTGCTTATTAATTGATTGCATTCCCATCTCGGTAATGAAAATGTAATTATTCCGTAGTCTACAACAATTTGCAGAAAAAAACTCTTTAAAAATATCTAGAACAGCACAATTCACTCAGCCAAACTTAATGTACTCAAGTTAACTGAAGTACTTTGCTGTATATACTTTGATGTATTCAGTAAAATTTCAATGGTTATTAAGTAATTTAGGTTCGAGATTCAGACTTACCTTTATTATACCCAAGGGCATTTTGTTGTAAAGCCAGCAGCAGGCACAGCTATCAAGAAGTAATACATACATATGTTATATTTAGTTCATATGATAATTCTGTTATCCTAATTAACAGTCTCGAGGCATTTGAATACCAGAGCTACCATCCTAAATTTTAACTTAGACAGATGATTCAAATCGTTCAGTAATTTCTACTTGTATATAATAAGCCCACATATTCAAAAAAAGGCATTAGTAAAAGATCACTGACAGCAGTCAAAGCAAAATTAGAATCTACAACAGTATCATAAAAAGTCAATGAATATAAATTACCAGTGTGCCACTCGTCGAGATTGTCTTTGGCTGTCTGTGTGCTTAGATTCTTTAATGATGCAGTGGTTGGCTTAGAGTTTCTGAACTGGAAACAATGAGACAATTTCCTCTCTTTCTACTCTCACAAGCATTAAATAGAACCCAGATTGAGGGCAGTTTCATGTGCTGCCTTTTATGTGATATTTTACTGGGTCATTATCTAAAGTTTTAATGCAGTTTCCTTCACAACGATGTTTATTTCTTAGTTAAGGCAACATTGCTAAACCCTACGGTGCATTCAGTATGACATGTAACCAGTTTCAGTGCTTCAGACTTAAGAGGGAAATACCTTCAGGTGAGAAGAGCAACACAAATGAGACTTCAACACCTTCTTGATCTTACTTTGAGTGGGCGATTGTGTTTTCCAGAGTGTAGGGACAATGGCGTTTCTTCTATCTATACTCCAAGGTGTAAAAAGTAATTAATAATAAATTTAATCTATGGTTGCCATATAATCTTAATACCTTGAGAAAAAAATAGGTTGCAAAGGTAAAGGGGAAAAATGTAATCTTCTAATTTACTAGTCTTGTTAGTAACTTTTGAACAGGGGTTTATGTTACAGCCTAAGGATAGGGAGCAGGTAATTAAATTGCATCTGCAGTTCAGATCGTCTGGACGCATCCCACTGAAAGGTTTAGGCCACTCTGTGCTTTATTGGAGATGGCAAAGGCAAACCACCTCACATTGCCAAACCGACCGCTCAGTCAAGGTCCTGGCTGTCTATTCTTTTGTGAAAGTAAAATATAGATTGAAACATTTCCAGCAAAAGCAGAAATATCATCTTTCAATGACTTGTTTAAGTTTTTCAAGTACAGCTGGGGTGGTCTCACTGCTGCCCCCTGTGGGTGAAGGAGATAAACAGAAATGACCAGAGTTAACAGCAGTAGCAGTGATTATCTATCCCTCATTTACTAAAGGAGTCGGTGAAGAGTCCATCTTGGTGCTTAGTGCAGGACAAAAACACAATATACACCAGAGTGTGGTTCACATATCTAAACCTTGTTTATATTTATGTTATCTGTAAACAGGTAAATGAATTTACTAGCTTAGTATGAATACCGATGTAGTTCTATTCAACACTAAAACCTAGGCTTGGCTTTCACAATGGAGATAATTTAACTTCCAAAGTTCTATTTCAGAGCTCTGTAGTCATGGTACTTAGTTACAATGCAGTATCTACCAAGAAAAAGCTCCTGAAAAGGTTCAAAATTAAAGTACAGTATATACATATATATTTGCAATATATATGTGTGTGTGTGTGTGTATATATATATATATACACTACAGGAGCTGGCAAGGCACAGACCGTGCGTGTGTCAATTGCACGTTAAAAAATTAGTGCCGTTAAAAGGAGTTTGAGTTAATGCATTCTTAACACGTTAACTTTGACAGCCCAAATATATATATATATATATATATATATATATATATATAAAGAGAGTGAGAGAGAGAAACTGATGTGTTGATTTTAAATTGCTTGTTGTATTTTAAGCATCAGAAAGCCGGGTGATGCTAATAAGAGTGTTGATCACAGTGGGGGCATTGAAAACTGAGTGAGGATGCTGTGTGAAGGCCTGAGGACCACATGTTGTCTACATTTTAGCTGCCCTTTGTACAAATGTATCACTGCTCCTGTGGTTTTGTCAGTGTGAATGATGTGTATGTTTTGATGTGTTTATATAATTGATCTGTAAGCTGTAACAAAGGGCTGTAAAGACTGTCTGGGTGGGTGATGAGCTGACTACCTGGACACAATGAATGCTGCGTAGCTCACATAGCTGGTGCAGTGCTCAGGGACAAGTATGTTCCACATTAATTTGTATTCATCAAGATGAGCATTTGTTTGCTTCAAAAATCTGATTTTACCCCGTAGTTGTAAAAGACACTCCTACTGAGCATTATAAGGCTACCTCACTCTCAAAATTGGTGGTTTCCTAGTAACCATCGGTAATGAATCAATTACAGCTCTTGAGTATTTGCAATTAATTCACCAGTCAAATTGTACTGTGTGTGAAAGACTAACTTTTCCTCTCCATGTATTGTCACTAAACATTCATGAATAAATCTGGCTCATATGCCCAAATTTGCCATCAGAAATCAGAGTACTAAAACACAGCTGCTCTGTGGCCAGTGTTAGATGATATAACAACCAATAACAGTTTCTCCAGGAATAAATCAGTAGATGATTTGCAATGTCCTGTAACCTTCCTGAGCAGTGGTGTCAGAATGGTGCTCAATTGTGATGTAATGTGCTCTTTGGCTGTTCTGTCCTGGGTCATTCATTCTTGTGCAAGTAAAAATGGCAACAGAAAACAGCATTTCAGCTTTTGACTGCACAGACTCAACTGCAGTAACTGCAACCAAAGCAAAGCCCTGTTTTTACTTGGAGGAAGGCGATCATGAAAATTGCAATCAGGGCTTGACTAATTATTTTGTGTTTCTATCATGACATCATGTTAGACAGCCTTGCGTAGTTTGTATGAAGACTAATGTCTTATCAACACACCTGATTTGCAAAACATGTTTTCTGTCAGCACCGGCAGTGACTGAGGGCATGGCAAAGTGACATCTGCGTCCCTTCGATAACACTGCTGACTTATTATATAATCAACCAGCTAACTAGTTAACCTTAGCACCTTGCTGGGGTTATAACAAGCAGTTAAAGTCATATTTCAGTTTTCACAAATTTTAATTAAGAGCAACAAATAGAACCATAGAACAGTAGAACATATTCATGTAACTGTGGTTGTTTCCTCTCTGCTCTGTGCTGTGGGTCGGGTGGGTTAAGGAATGACCTGTCCTACTCTGCCTCTGTACTCACTACATCGTTGCTGGTATGAGCACTAGGAGTGGGATTGGTTAGAGTTAGTGTCAGACTATAAGTGAAGGTCAACATGTGGCAGTTTCTGCCATCCTAGGAAAAAATATTAGGAGAATTAGGAGATAGTGCTGAAAAATATTTGACTTTCTGTTTGGCTATTCTTTAGTGCTTTTGGATGTAATCTTAGATTTTTACAAGCAATGATGATAGTTACATCAGTTAGTTGCCACACAGCCCAGCTCCCCCCTGAGCTCTGGGGTTCAGGAATGTAAGGGTGAGACAGTGCTGATGAAATACTGAGTGGACTTTGATTTAAGATTTGAGTTGGCTCATATCTTTTCAAATTGAAAGGTGCTCATGGTACAGTTTGGGCTCACTACAAGTGCGAGCATAGGTTACACTGTTGGTTTGAATGTTCATGCAGTGTTTTCACTACCGTTCAGTGCAACTTCCCTACCCCCCCACAAAGAAAAGGGCACAAAGCATTGGCATCTCATGGGTTTCACTGTCCTGAGCTGTGTCCGTCTTCTCTCCTGTCCCCACTGGGAGCGTGGCTTTTCACGCTTCCACACAACGCTATGAAGAGGACCAAGTTTGATTGACAACAACCTGTGCTTGAGTCGAAGATGTATGTTCTGAGCACAGAGCATAACGAGCGACTGTCAACCTATAAACTTAATACTGCCTCATTGTTAAAACAGTAGCTCTACTCTGTATGACTGAAGCACAAGACAGAGCGAGGATGACTGTGTGGCATGGCATATTATCCACAGAACTTAGATATCACCTACAGTGAAAGCACTATAAAGAATTCAGAGAGTAAGAAGTCCGCATCTTTTGAATTTGGTTGAAAAGTGCTGGGATTTTACAAAATAATAGGTGCCAAAAAATATCATGAATAAGAAATGGTAGAGAGTATGCTGTGGAATTCTAGCAAACAGTCCAGAGTCTTGCTTTGAATAAATACACAGTCTTGTTTTTTAGCCTCAGCAGGTATGTGGCATCGTTGGTTGAACAGTCAGCTTTCCATCAGTCTTTTGCCCATTCAGGTATTGCTTTGGTGCAAAGTGAAATCTGGACGAGTATTGCATGGAATTCTATGACATTTGCAGCAGACATTTCATCTAGTGTCATGCTAGCATGACTGCAAACCCTAAAGGAGGCAGAAGTGGCAGAAGTGCTTGTCAAATCATTGAACAGTGTCTGAAACTGCTTCCCCCCTTTCTGATGTCAGAACTGGGGAAAGTGGGAAGGTGGGGCAACAACAATCCAAGAGTCACTCTCCAAAACCAGAGATCTGGCAATGGCAAGGCAAGAAGGGGAGTTAAGGTTTGCAAGGTTTGAACTTTTCCTCTTCCTTTTTCTCTTTCAGGTTCATTTGAAAATCTTTATAGACCCCCTACCTTCATATAGCCCCTTTTACACATCCTATTATTGTGCCTCGCCATTCTGTATAAATCATACAAAGACATGTCTTGTTCTGACTCTACGCCAACAGCGAAGGTAGTATCCCCAACACTTTGGGATTTAAAGCAGCTAGGAGCAGTTAGCATCTAAGTCAAAAGAATACTCACTGAAAAAGTGTGCAAATGACCCCCCTAGCCAGCAGTATGTGATGGAGATGGTCAATAGCTGTCATGTTATTACACTGCTGTGTTTAGAAAGCACTGCTGACTGTGTAAGGACACCTCACACTAAATGTTTCATGTCACATCCGTTACACCTCTTGCTTCCAGATCGCCGGCATGCCATCAGAATCACCCACTGAGGCAACATTATGCCATCATTGTTTGTTCGGTGTAAAGAGGTAGAGTCCTCATAATGGTTAGCCTTTGTTCAGGCCTTGCTCTCAGTAATGGCAGAAGTGATACTCAGTTGACAACAAAATATTTTTTTTTAAATTAACTGAAAGCAGAGAGATGTTTCAATGCCAGTGTGGCTTATTTTTACTAAGAGTTGTGTGAGTTTGTCATAGTCATAACCCAGTTATGATGTTTACATACACCGAGCCGAAAACTGGGTTACTGGCTGCCTGGATTCTCTCTCTGCATTTTATATATCAAACAAGATGACTGACTGACAATCTGACTTCCTGGTAAGGGGGCTCAGAAGAAATATAGTGCATGTATTGACCTTAAATGCATAACTGGCTGAGTAACTAAATTGCATAGTGTCTGTGGTGCCCAGTCTGAATTAAAGGGAATGATTCATTGCAAAGTCATGTGGATCACAAAAAAAGTTGCTTAAAAAGTTCACTCTTTAAAAACTTGTAGTCAAGTGTCTAAAGTCAAGGTGCAGTTTCTGCACCTCGTTTATGGTTTATTCATAATGAGACTTCACACTCCCAAGGACTGGGGACTGGACTATCTGACGGCTCTGTGAGTGTGTGTTTTAGTGCATGTGTGTGTATGTGTGTGTGTTTGTTCGAGGAAGAGACAGCGAGTTAAAACTGGACAGGCGGTGTGGATGCTGTTGGCTGCCTTCAGATGGCTGGTCTATTCTGATGGAAAGGGGTGGCTGGGTTTGTACTTGTCTCTCACACACGCTCCCACACACACACACACACGCACACACACACATGGCCACACTCACACACATACACGCACAAGCTACTCGGTGCCTGACATTCTCCTTTTTTCACCTCTAATTGGTCCTCTGGGAGTTGTCAGAGGTCTCAGTGGCTGTCTGCAAGGTGGCAACACATACATACACACTCACACACACAATGTGCACAGACACACACACATTCACAGCCGTGCATCAGGAGAAGTAGGAGACAGAGGCAACAGAGGAGGAGAGATGCTGTGATTGTCACCTGAAGGTCATGAACATTTATCACTGTTTGTGAAGACAAAGGAGATGTGATGGGAGGGGAAATATCACGTTTGCCTGTGCTGCGGTTCTTAACTGTGATAAGACTGCTCCATGTACGCTGGCTGCTATAATTACAGACTCACTCCTGCTTTGGGCTATCATTCCATGAGTCCCATTTGTTCTTACAGATATAGTAGCCTATTCATGTAATCCTCACCTACATGTAGCCCAACCCTACTTCTACAGACAGAAAGACTGCGTGTCAGCAGGAATGTAGCAATATCTGCATGAACCAAGTAAGCAGCTTGTCATCATATGTAACATGCCACAGTAAACAAAGAAAAACACAAACACAATGGAGGACATCAGATGTTTGTTTGCCTTTATTCACAGCATGTGACTTTTTATTAGAAGAAGATGAGCTTTGTTTGACACAAGGCTGCAGGCTGCAAGACAAAAAAAATCCAAGGGAGTTGGAAAAATGTTGCTTCTAAGCCTGAAACGTGTGCACTGAGCCTTTTCTTACTCTAACCCCATGACAAGACCATGCTGTTTGACAGCCAATGGGCCGCACTGTTTCCACCATAACACAGGTAATACATAAAGGAATTGAATGAAGTGGTTCTTATGGTGCCATTCACATTTTTTGCCAAGTGACCCATGCAGAATAGTTTTAATGTGATCTGGACTGGATGTGACTTGTCTGCTTGTTGGCAGCTACATATGCAAACTTGCTGTCATGCTGTTTAGTTAAGGCCACAGAGTTGTGTTGTGTTTCCTTGTTTGGGGAGCGTTTTGAGTCTTGTATGTGATGTTTGAAGCTGTCAGTGGGTGAATGGTTCCTGGTTGTTGTGGAAAAGCTCAATGGACCTTTGTATTGGATGGATGTAATTTAAAGTAGGTCATAGAGCTCTGATGGACAGTTCTCGCTCTTACTCAGAGATCCCCTGTCCCCTAACCCGATCTGCAGGAAGTCTTATCGCCAGTGTGGAAAATAAGAGATGAGAGGCATTTTGTTCGCAGGAAGAGATATTTTCCATCATTCTGATCTCAAAGTAACTACTCTTTCAAAGGTAAAACAAGTGCTAATTTTCCAAGGAACTTAATGTTTGACAGTGTGCACTGACACTCACACACACACGCAGACACACACACTCACACACTAATAGCATAAGACAAAGACAGCTGTTAAAGCAACACAGTAGAACTGGTTATGCATCACAGGAAGGCTCTCCTCAATTGAATTACTGTCCTAAATGCCAAATCTTACAGAGGTTAAGGTTTTTGAAGTTCATGGTTCATGAACCATAATTTAAGAAATTTTAACAGAGTTATACATTCTTTCAACTAATTTCATAACTAAGTAAATTTGATGAGAATGAACATAATATTGAACTTGTTAAAGAACCCTGTAAGCCCTGTCTGTGGGCAGAGAGGTGGCCTGAACATTCCTCTGCTGGACCTGTAATCTCCGTAACATCAGTCTGCTTCTTTGACATTTAGTCACTGCAGTGACTGTGTTTGTGCAGTGAAGACCTTAGAGCTGATGGTCCTCAACATCAGCTGCTGCTAGATTTAAATAACTGTCAAGGGTTCCATTGATATTTGTACAGAAACGTCCTACCAGTAAGTTTTAAAAGCTAATCTGGATCCATAGCTGGATATTTTTTCAAGTTTCCAATCAGGTAAACTGATTAGGGACAGGCCAAGACAGAGAATACATACGTCTGATTATTAGAAATGGGTAGTGTTGCAGGATAGAGGAAAATGTTTTGCGTTCCTGTTCAATATTTTCAAATTAAATATTCTTTGCTAATTGTATAATCATTAATAGATTGTGAAGGCTCACAGGTCAGGGTCAGACTTGTCAATTTATACACTCTACTTAACAAAAATGACATGAAAAGTAAAAGAAGAAGCGTGTGATGGTAGAAATAAAAGTTGTTTTTTATAGCTCATTGAAAGGGTTGGAATTTTCTGGATGTGTTGCCCATTCAGAGCTCTAAATAGCATTGGTATGCTAATGCAAAATATATGTAATTTTTAGTAACCCTTTTTAGGAGCCTAAATGTTTAAAAGCAGGACTGGGGTCCTTCACAATGGTCAACTGTTAAATGTTTTATTTTCCTTGAAGACCTCTAACTGTTTTATGATGGAAAAACATCATAGTGAAAGCTTTTCACTTGAGCTGTATGTCAAGGCTGTCCTTTCAGGCACGGCAGATGCAGGTATCTGTTGTTGAGCTTCTGAAAATTGAATCCCCCCCCCACACAAACAACTGAAATACTGGAGAGAGAAACATGTTAAAGGTGGCTGTTTTTGTCATCAGTGAGTAATGCTGATAAACAGATTGAAATGAACTGAAAGTTAAACGTGGCTGATGCGAGAGTTGTGATTTGGTGCTGACCTCTTGAAAGCTTGAACTTAGGCCAGTCCAGCAGTGCTTTCAGAGTGTTTGGTGACTTTGCACATGCTCTAATGCATATTAGAATAACCAGGCAATTGGGGAAATCTATTTGAACCGAAAAACTTGAAGGCCCCAGCCGCTTTCACGGCATGATAATGGAGCAGTGAGGCTCGTTAAAAACCAAGTGAAGGCGTCCAGCCAAAATCAATCAGTCTCCTGTGTGTTCTTCACCTGATTCAATTAGAGCCTTTTCATAAAGTACCAACTTAATGGCACTAATGCAGTGTAGACAGAGAGAGGATGAGGATGCATTAGACACAGCAACACAGAGACGAGAAACAGGCAAAGAATAAATTAGAATGCTTTGTCATTTATCAGTTTAGGGATTTAGCAACACCAATAGTTTACTTAACAACATTCAAATATGACACTATTAAATCCAATCATGTTAAACTTGATCTTTTTGTTTCACTCCAAATAGGAGAAGACTGTTGGTGTGTACTTTAACTGATTTGAAAAACGAGGTGTCATTTGGATGGAGCCTGGCACTGCCTCAGCCCTGCTGGTGAGGCTCTCGGCACAGCCGTGCCATGATGGCTGATGGCTGGTAATAGCTGTTACGCATCAGGGCTGCACCCCACTGAAATGTGAACCGATGTGGTGGATTATCCTTCAAATCAAGCTCTGCAAGACCAGTGTACAATGTGCATAATTAGGCGGTGAGTTGTTTTTAATGAGTTGGTGATGATTGTGTCTGTTTTCCTGTGATGAGCACCCTCACAGATGCACTTTCCCACCTTTTTCTAGTCCGGAAAAACAGAACATTGACCTGGTGTGAACAGAGTGATGCCACACTGCGTCAACAGAATGCACTGGGTTATATTTGTATGGAAAGTAGCTCATATAGAGAAGAACATATTTTTGCTTGTTGCAGCAAGACACTGACAGAGCTCTGTGTGGGAAGATAAAAGCACATTTCCTTTCAATGTCATAATTGCTGTGTAAGCGTTCCTTTCAGGTCCTTCAGTGTGAATGCGAATGGATTTATTGATCCAGTGCAGCTTTAAGTGCACAAAGACAGTTTGGGAGAATTTTTTAGAGGCAACAACCACTAAAACAGTGGTCAATCCGATTGTTCGGGGAAGCTTTTATTTAAAACCAAGACAATTATTGCCCTTAAACTGAAGCACAGAGAGAGAGAAGGAGATGTGCCTGCTCCGTGTGTGGTGAAGGGTCTGCAGTGTTGTATCTTTATATTAACCCCAGGCATAAAGACATTTGTACGAAAACAGAGAATCAGTTCCCAACAGGACAGAGATTACATGTTTTTTCCTATGAACAGATTATACATCTTTTGTGTTCTTTTTGGTGAAAGCTCTGTTCTCTTCATAATACATCCACCTCAACGATCAAGTAGAGATGGAAAAGAAAATCAAATTTGAGGGAAAGAGACAAATGTTTAATAAAACCTCAACCTTTTCTCCCTGGTTGAACCAGTGGGGTTTAAGTCGGAGAAATCAAGATCTTAGCAGGTAGAACTTATGCTAAACATATAAACCCAGAGTGAATCCACATGTGGGACAAAGAAAATCTGTCTTTAATCATCACACGTTAATCAGTTCAGTTTTAAGTTCATAATCATGCAATCACATAAATTAAAGCAAATTTAATCAATCACTCGAGTATTTGCAAAAGAATTATAGTGCATTATAATTCAATTATAAAGCAGATTTCCAAAATACTTTTCAGTCAGGAAAAATCCAAGCAAAACAAATTCCTGTCACTTTGGTGTGGAGGCCTTTATTTCTGTCAGAAAGCTAACATGCAGAACACAAGTTACTCCTACACCGAGCCTGTCTCTCACAGCAGGCTGTGAGCACCATGCTGAATTAATAGCTAAAATTGGCATTTAATCTGCTGTCAATATGAAAATATAATTCAGCCGAGCATTAAATATAAAAAATCTGTCTCTAAGGGAAAAATGCTGTAAAGAACATGAGAAACTTAAGGAACAAGGTTATGTACCTGAGTCAGACAACTAATATTCCGCAGAGAGGAGGCATGTGGAGTGTGACTAGAATCATTACATGAACATCAGTAAAAGTGGCTTCACTTGTAAATGATTCACTCCACCCCGTGTGTAAACACATCTTGATAAAAGACCTCGTGGAGCCTCAGCCTTCAGGAGATAGTGGAGATTTTGTGCCATTTATCTTTTATATTTGCTAACCTTGTTAGTATCTTCTCAGTGGTTTCAGTAACACTGCGTGTGTGTGCTCCTGCTACTCGCTCACACACTCTCTGTGGTCTTTTCAGGGGATTGTGCCTTTGTTGTGTTAATATGAAATGAAAGTCTGACTCTATTGCTTTTGTTAAGCATCTTTCTCTGTGTGTTACTAATGACTATATCTCTGAGTGGTGGGAGCATTGAGTGCATTTAAGTGTTGTCCTCTTTATGCCAGACTCAAAGAAGTCTTTGTTTATGGAGAGACAACCACGGCAAATGGGAATATTCAACGTTGTCGGAAAAAAAGCTTCAGCCCGGCTTTCTGAATGCATAAAAACTGTTGGGTCCATTTATGACATTTAGGACATTCTCTCTGGAATTGTGTGTGCATGTGACTTGAGTTTGCACTTCTTATTGGATTACTCATCCTCAGTGCTTGGGCTGTTTGATTTCATGTGGCTGCTGGGGACCAGAATTGTCTTATCTAATAAGCAGGCACTTTATCAGTGAAACGCCTAAATCATGGTATTTTGCTATTCATTAGACTGTTCAGCAACATGGAGCGCAGTGACTTCAAAGATGTCCAGTTATGCTCGTCATAAAATAACTCTTCTTTATCCCTATTTTGGTCTGAAAAAAACTGAAAACTGAAAAAAGAGGTGTTGAACTAACCACACTGCAATACATGTGTTTCATTACAAATGAAGATATATTGAAGCTACCGGTGCCTCTGAAACATACAGAAATTGACAAGTGAAGGAGAAGGTCTTGACTTTTTTTAACTGCAGAGAGAAGTAGCCTTTGATTTTAAACACTTTTTGTTCAAATGAACATGTTTTTATCTTCAGGAATGACACGCCTTTGTGTGATTTGCTCCAGTTTTACCTCGCGGTTGAATCTGGATGTTCTTTATGTGAACTTCGTCCTCATTGTTTTTAATCCAGTGTAATGTACATTTTAGCAAAAGTAGTTCCATTTGTAAAAAAACGGAAATCATGTCATACTTACCAATTAAAGTTTTTCTTTTACAGAAATACAGTTATAATTCAGTAGTTATTTCTAGTTGCTTTCATTTTGCAGAGCTTTCACCACCATCACTGAAAGTGGACACTTCCTGCACAGATATTTCACATTCAAAAGACTTTGCGCTCCCTAATAGGCATAATTCCTACAATTCCAGAATGGCTTTAAATTTGAACATTTGTAGGAAGTGTTTGACTAAAGGTTGCCAGGCGACATTTGAAAACAGAAAACAAGCTGAGGCGAAAGTGAAAAACAAAATATTTCAGATGCATCAAATATGTCCATGAGGGCGTTGAGGTTCTCTGATGATGATTAAGAAAAAATCCAATATCCTGCAGTGGGGTGACTGAGTAAGTGCTCTTTCTTTAGTCACGTCTTTTTCCTTGGGATGACATACTTCATCAGTTTCGTACAGTGTCACAGTCACTGCAAGCCAAGCATTTCCAGTATACAGTATATGAAAACTCAAAGCATAAGATGGGATCTCCACTTCCAGTTTGGGGAAGCTCGAGTTTTAATTTGTTGGTTGAAGTGAAGGTCTGATAAATCCAGTTAAGCCGAATTTGCAATAAGCCCCATATATGATGCCTGCGATGCCTTCAGGGGTGCATTTCTTTCAGTGAGAAGTAAAACTTTGTTTCAAGGCTGGTGCAGCTCTTTCATGCCGTTTTGACAAACCTCACAATGCTTTGAACATGACCACTGTGCTGCAACTGGAAGTGGTGATGAAAAGGCCGTTTGTCTCTGCTGTGTTGTTTCTGTGTACCACAGCTTGATTTGCATACGTTTCCAAATCAATATGCTGAAAATTCGGAAGTCCTGCATCTAACAGCGCAGGTGCCAAAAAAATCTATAAACTGCTTTGACTGTGCAGTCTGATTAAATCTTGACCTCAGAGTTGCATTATTTAGCTCTCACCGCTGTTTCTCTGCTTATTTGACAGCTCCTTTACCCTGCACAGGACTATGACCGATAGACTCATCTACCTGTTCGAGGTGGTCCAGCTGGGAAGATAAGACATTTGTGACCTGAACATCTTACACATCCTCCAGAAAAATGAGGACTATCTTTCTCTGCGTCGTATGTATTCTCTGTCTTGGCCTGTCCCTGGATGCTTTGTCTTTGACGGGACGGAGGATAGAGACAGAAGATGTGGAGGGAGCTGAAGCAGTGGTCAGTGGAGAGAAGCTTCTCAAAAGAGTGAGACGAGGCTGGATGTGGAACCAGTTTTTCCTGCAGGAGGAGTACACAGGCAGTGACTACCAATACATTGGAAAGGTAAGAGCTAACTCCACTCATCAGTCATGTCTGGGTTTTTTCCCCAAATTGCAGACTTTATTATATGAATTTATGCCAAAGCTAATCATTCTTTACCGATATGGCCCATAACATGTGTGCCTGCAAACATAATGTGTGCATGTGCAGCTGATGTTTCTTCAGAGATTATGTGACTTTTGTGAGATGAGAGTATAAGGTGAAATTTTAAAGTTTTTCTTCTTCAACATGAAAAGCTAGTTTGTTTAGATCTGTTGTGCTACTGATAAATGCTGCTTTAGCTCTGGCGTGATCCTGTAAGTATCACTTTTTACTTGCTTTGAAGTTGCAGTAATGCATGTATTTATATTAACAGTTTTTCTAGTGGCAAGCACAGATTTAACATGTTTGAGAGGAAACACTAAGCTTGCTTTGCCAGGAGCCAGATAACAAATAATTATCATACATGAGAAATAATAAAAATAACAATATGGCTTGACTGTTTTTGACTTCTTCCATAGTTAGAATGGAGGCAGCAGTTGCAGCAGTTGTGACTGTTCATATGAGGGAATGAAACTACTTTTAATTTGTAATCTCAGTCATAATCTTGTGGTATAAAAGCTGGTAGCGCTGCACTGAAGCTGGTGTGTTCTGACTCGTGATAGCCCCTGATATTAGCAACTCTGCACACAGCAACTTAAATTGCCAATTTAACACTGGTTAAGGATTAGTGTGACGTGGCGAAACAGATGCAAATTCATCCATCTATTATCATGAAATTGCCTGTTGTCATTGTTGACCTTTTGTTTCCTGTCCTTACTCATCTTTGCCAAGAGACAAATCCAGTCACAGCAACTCCACTGTGCTCCTGTTAGGAAGCACTGGCATTGAAAACAGGGTCTGCTAAAACATTCATTTTCTACATACAAAAACTTATACCACCAAAATAATTCAAATATGCTATAATCCCAGAAAAATACTACACACAGGTTCTTATCTTTAGCTCACAATAGTAGCACTGAGTACAGTGCACAGTAGAATATATTTCAGGCCCCTTTCAGTGTGCATCAGAGTTGTGTAGTTGCTGTGGAGTGCTGAAAGAACCACAGCTGGAGCTCTCTTTTCTCAGACCGTCACATTAACGCAATACCTAAAATTGTTACACTGTGATATTTGTGCTCTTCCAAATGGTATGGAACTGTGTTGATTATGGTGTGTTTGGAGCTCAGTGACTGTGCTGTGCAGCACATATTCAGGACCGAGAGGCAGAGAGGCTGACAGGAGGAAAATGGCACAAAGACAGAATGTGAAATGTGAAGTGAATATATCAGGAAGATGTAGGGTGTTCTCAGCTGGCAGACAGACGTCTGTACATACAGTGTGTTAGGACTCCTGTGCTGGATGTGTTCATGTCAGCCGACCGTCCTGTTTTTCTGTCTTACCTCAGCTGTCTCACCTAATCCTTTTATTGTCATATACTGTATGTTGCAACAATGTATGCTGCTGCTTCTGTACACACTTTGCAATACACACTCACACACACACACAGAAACACAACACAAGCAGGCTTTACACGATATTAAGACAGTTATTTTTGTATGTGTCAGTTACAAACCATAAACAAGCTGCTAAATGGGATGTCTGGACTTTTTTGTCAATGTCAGCTTTTTCTTAGCAGATTATGGATGAGGCTGTTCTGCAATGCTGCATGTGAAGTTCCTGAGCCACTGTAATTGTGTTTAATTCATTCATTCATTCATGGCTGTTATGGTTGACTGAATCTATAAAGTTAATCCAGTGAACACACCGTAGCTCATATAAATTATATGAAGAAAACAAAGCATATTGTACATTA
Organism: Acanthurus tractus; assembly: GCA_029783725.1. Classification (NCBI taxonomy): domain Eukaryota; kingdom Metazoa; phylum Chordata; class Actinopteri; order Acanthuriformes; family Acanthuridae; genus Acanthurus; species Acanthurus tractus. The sequence continues at coordinate 1,322,573 of JAQNCA010000004.1, forward strand.
ATACGGTTAAAACGTAATTGGCTCATAAACCTCCCGTCAATCCTTTTCTAAGTGAGACCCTTCGTGTCGCTGTACAGAAAACCATGGTGTTTGCTGATGTATTTTTGCACTCATAATAAAGTGTATAATGTTCAATTACATTGTGCAGACCTTGTAAGGTTATGTGGGGATTTTCCATCAAACTGACTGCTCTCTGTAATATCAAGGGGAGTTTCTCACTCGCAGGCCTATTAGCGAAGTTAGCACACAGTGCAGCGTGATGATAGTTGCATCTGTGCTGTTTGATCAGTAGCCAGATGCCGGGAGGTATTGTGCTGCTGTGTATGAAGCCTGCTGTCTGAAAGCACAAAACAAAGTAAGCTTTGAAACAAACAAGAGTTTGCTATGATTGAGGTAAACACAGAGAGAAGCAAGACAGAGTCAGCAGACTTTTCCTCCCTGCTGGGGTGTTGCCTTCACTTCAGGGGGTCTGCTGGGTGCTTCAGATATGCTTTGGTGACAATAATATGGTTTAGAGACAGATTAGCGGGGATGAAAATGTGTTTAGCTGTGGCAACAATATGGTGAGGTAAATAAATTCATGTTTTTACTCCTAATGCCATGCGCTGTAGACATTTTAGACTCGTTTAATACAGAATATTTATGTAGTTCCCTTCTAGTTTATTAATATTCAGTTACACAGTTGCACAGCAAGCATAACCCTCAGATGCACACCATGCTTGACATAATGTTTTTTTTATGGAAGAACAGTAAACAACAAATAACAAACAACTGTGGGCCTAAACTGAGTTCTTGGTTCTCTGATCCAGCTCCGTGTCCAGGAGTCAGACTGCAGGAGTGTCCAGAAAAGACACTGCAGAAATGTAGAGCCTGTGTGCTGTGCATTCATGTGAAGAGTTGGATATGGTCATCAAACTGTTTTCTGTGATTAATATTTATATCATACTCATTCAGTTCATAGCTGGAGTCGAGGAACACAGCAGCTAAAGCAGTCAGTGAGATGATCACAGGGGTTGGAAACAAACCCCCAGGTTAGCCAGACCAGCATCCACTACAGTTTACGGTCTGACTTCCTCCTTCAGCTCACTGACCTAAAGTTCTTACAGTAGTGTGCATATCAAGTCAAATTTTCCCAGACAGTGCATGTAGAAGTCTGTATTTTGCAATCAAACTACAATGTTTAAATATTAAACCAACTGCCATTACTGTCCTTTATATCATCCCAAACAGACTTAAACTTGGTGTTTTTTAATCAAGATGTTTTCATGAATATAACGGAGTTTAATGCATGACACAAAGGGAGATGTGTGAATCTCACCACTACAGTGAGTGAGGCCCATTTCTGCAGGGTTTTTTAAAATAAAGTTAGAAATATCACAGGGCAGAAAAAAAGTCTTTCTGTGGAACCTAATAAATGTGGTACCACTGTCAGCGTGAAGGTGATTGTGAAGAACTCTAAGAGACAGCGGCGTGGTGGAGATATGGTGGTGGAGACAGTGATCAGGGACACATAAGGACTCCAGAAAGCATACTCTGCTCTGGAAATGCACTGTGGTGAAATGTCTGCAGGCTTCGTCAGCTCGTGTTAGGTGAAAGTATGGAGGTGTTGCAGCCCTGCAGACTGACAGATCAAATCAGACTGAACACTGCTGGAGAGAAAAGGCAGCAAGGATCAAAAGAAAAAGAGGGAGGGAGAAAGGGAAAGAAGAGCAGGGAGTGAGGGGGGAGGGAGGGGATGAAGAGAAGCAAAGAAAATTCAGGTTTTCTAATGTGCAGAATATGCACAGAAAAGGTACTGTTCAAAGAAACCTTGAGAAGAGGTGGACAGGTAGAACAAAAGAACAACAGGAAAGAGACAAAAGAACAAGAAGCCAGCAAAAGAAAGGAAGACGTGAAGGGCAGCAGAGAGAGAAAATATACTGACAAGTAGAGAATGAAAAGGTGAAACACTGCAGGACGACTGTGTTTCCATTCACAGCACAATTGAAACTGCAAAATTTCGTACAGTTTTCTCTCCGCTGGGCGCCTGCTTTTAGCAGAGATTTGAATAGAAATGACACAATAAATACTGATGATTTATGATGTTGCAGATTTTAATAATGAATAAAGCCGGCTCGCTAAGATGTATGTGGATTGTTCACTTTGAACAGTAGCTCCTGTATGTGTATATATATGCATGTTTTTACAGCCTGGAGCTGGTTTTTGTTGTTCGTTGTTTGCTGTTGCTCAGAGATATCGGTTCATTTCATGAAAAAGCTCAGCTCTTACCTGAAACTGTACAATTGTTTTTTTGAATAATGAAGTCAAATAAAGTTTCTGACAGAGCACGATGTTTAATTGCATAACAAAATTATTGGGCCTCCATTTAGCTCACTCGGTAAAGCACGGCGCGGCCCATATATATATGCGGGGCTCTGACCTCTGCGCAGCGGTCGTGGGTTCAAATCCGGCTCCGACCAATCTGCTGCATGTCACCCCCTCTCTCTATCTCCCCATTTCAACTCTGTCCTATCAAATAAAGCCCAAAAAAGCCCAAAAAATAATCTTAAAAAAAATTTTTATTTACAAATCTAGTGTTGTCATAATTCAGTCATCTTAACATCTCCCACAATGGAGGTATACTCGGAAATTACAGTAAACCCACTAACTCCAGCCCATAGCAGCTGACAAAATGGATGAAATGGTAGAAGTTAATTTTCACTGCAAGATTGAGTCACAGTGTTGCATCTGCCGGTGCATGATGATGATGTTGTGACATCTGGCGTGCTGTGGCTAAGTTTTAGTTGTCATTGTAGTTGTGAGACCTGTTTGTTTCATAGAAATACCACAGATATGAGATAAAACAAGCGCAGCCTGAAGGCCACATGCTGTACTGGCTCACTCCGAGGCTTTTCAGGACTGATGTTACCAGAGAGAAGGATCTGTTGACATATAAGACACATTTCTGTGAATAATCCACATAACTGTGGACCTCATGTACAAGATGACTCAAAAGTAACGCATTTATGTTCATTCTTAAACTTGGAAATAAATGCTTGACAAAACAATCCACTAAAACTGCACGATGCAGTTTGAAGCACTGGAAAAGCTAGAAAGAGAGCCTTGAGTTGGATCGATGCCAAACTATTTCAAGGACGCATTTTGATCCTTATATTTTATTGCTTTTGTTTTATAGCTAGAGTTTACATAAGGGTCAGTTCACCCAAAGTATTAAGAAATACATTTGGTGTCCAGCAAAGAAAAAAAAAACTGGTTTGGTTTAATGTGCCCAGATTTGAGGTAAAGCTGTTCTTAAGAGACATATTCCAATGGAGGCATTTGCAATTTCAGATGTGCCGCCAAATTCTGTCGATTCCCTCTGATTATTGTCAAGTAAAAGAAAACATGCTCAAAAAAACTGGTGCTGTGAACAAAACAGTCAGAAGCCAAACTTGAGTTCCTTCACACAACTTGACGTAACTCAGCTGGTACACAAGTATTGACAACGACTTTGACTTGGAGAAAACAAAGACACACCTACAATCAGAAAGTTCTGCTGGAATCATGTGTACAGACGTGTGAATATGCAGGTTTTTCTGTTCAATACGAGCAGGATGTTTAAAACATGAACACAAGGAAACCAGCACCATCCTGTGGATTTATAGACAGACACTGTGCGACTGACGTTTTCCTCCTAAATCTTTAAATATTCTTACATCCATTCACATCTGTTATATTAGGCTGTCAGCAGAAGTTCTATCTTAAGAGCTGAAAAAAACTGAAACAAATGAACCACTAGCAGTGAGCACTTTTTTTACATTGGGGTAAATAAATTGTCCCTTTTCCTTCAAAACAGTACTTTGCAACTCTACCAGTGAGGACACAAATAGAGAAAAAGGTGAGAGAAAGTACAATTTGTACTCAACTTTGAGTGAGATCAGTAACTTAGAACTTTGTCCTTACTACTCTTAAAAATTGAAATAAGTTCTCATTTGTCATCTGCTGCTCACCCTGAATTTGTGCACTGCATCCACTCAACAACCTGATCAAAAATTCCTTTAGATCAGAGCTGCAGGAAAAAATGACTTAAGACTTTTCTAAAGTAGTACCCTCAAAGGTGAAGGAAGCACGATGTGACAGGAGGAGAACAGATGGAAGGATTGATTGTGTGAACACAGCGGCTCAAAGTGTTTTCATGGCACATTGCTGTTTTCTGAAGATACAAAAGATGATCTATATGTTTGACTCAGTGATGCAGACAGAAACCATAGTGTTTGTTGCCATGGCCCCAGTGATGCAGTTCTTCTTGTTCATACACTAAATGAAGTGTGGCCATTCCACAAGTATGCGTTGTAATTAAGCCTAGTGCGGTATTCCAGTATTTTTCCATGTGCAATTTTCATACTCCATTTGAATAGGATTACAATGCTTGAGATGTTTTAAAGCTACTGCCACTTAAATCTGCTCAACTATCCGTCAATCATTTGTCAACCATCATTCTTCCTTTAAAAGAGGAACTACACAGATTGTAAACATTCAGAGTCACTCACCAGAGTTCTCTCAGGACTTTAAGACAACAACTTCACCACAGAAAATCTGCATTTCAATCAGTTGGGCATCAGTTTGAAAGAAATGGCCAGCAGCCTGATGGAAAGGTCGCTGGTTCGATCCCCAGCTCCTCGAGCCTTATCGTTGAAGTTTCCTTTGGCAATATACTAAATTCCAAAATTGCTTCCAATAGCTTTTCCAATGCTATGTGAGTGGGAGTTTATCTGTTTCTGATGGGCAGGTTTGCACTTTGTATGGATGTCTCTGCTGTGAGTGCATAAATGTTGACGCAGTTTAAAGCACTTTAAGTGGTCAATAGACTAAAAAAGCGTTACATAAATGCTGTCCATTTACCAGATAGGGAGAGCCAAAAATCAATCTTTTGCACTGTCGGAAGTTGCAATTAGGGAACAATGTTTTATGTCAAAAATTACCGCAATAAGCTGGAAAGAGTCATACAGTTCAGTACAGTTTTGGACAGTACAAAGTACAGGCAAATCTATTTTTTAGATTTAGTTTAAAATAAGGAAAATTCTCTGTAAGACATATTCACCACACAATCACAAAAGAGTTTTTTTTGGGAAGAATGGTGTTTGTCACTCATTAATGGTCTGGTGACCAATTATAAGACTGAAATGTCATTTTCTTGTCATGTCTGTCCAGTTGTTACTCAATCTGATTCAATCTAGTGGTTGTCTGTCCTGTTAAAATCCTTTTCAGACGTAACATGGAAGCTACAGTGGGTGTTGCAAGGACCAGTCCATCAAGCAATACATTGTTTTTAGTGTTGTTATTTGTGCATGTCAGAACATGTCAACATCAACTTATCAGCCATGCTTGTTGCCATATCTCTAAGTTTTTTGGGGGGGGGTTTAAGTTCTGGCACTGGCAACACCAAAACTACTTATGTCTCTCAAAAAATATCAGAAAAATGCGTAGCTATTAAGAAGTAGGATTTTTTTTCATGTGGAGTGTGTGTCAAAGGATTTTGAAGCCCTTCTGGCAGCCCCCAAGGTCCAATGTCCCAGACTTTCTGCTGGTTTCCCCTTTGAATTGTCACCCATCTGTTTATATAAGCCAAATTAAAGAATGGTGACCAAGGCACAAAGTCAAATCATTGCCTGACAAAAGGCAAAACCTTTATAATGTTTGGTCAGATCACATATTAAATGCTTGGGAGTGGCAGTTGTCATACAAAAGCTAAATTCAGTGCCTCTGCATTGTAATAACATCAATAGCCTAAGTAGACCTTGGACTCAGGGTTTAGGTTGAGAGAAACAGCACTTCTGTAGGAACAAAGATATTAAGTTAAAAGGAAAATCCTCTTATTGACAACCCAGCAAAACTCCAAAAGGCCAAGTCTGCTTTTTTTCCTTTTTTGAAGAGGAGGAACAAGCTGCGAGTCAGCACTCTTATTTCTCATCAAGGCTCACTGGTGTGGGCAGAAAAGTGACTTTTGAGGGCCAAAAAGCTAAGAAGCTGTGCCAGCCTTTTAGTCGCTGGTTATGATAAAAGCTCGTGAGGTCTCTTGAGCACATACCATAACAAGAACATGTTCAGTCCTTTACATGTAAAGATCATAACTGATTGGAAGAGAACTCCTGCTCCTTTTGCTGTCGGTGAGAGGATTCTTGATCATCTTTGATCCCTGATTACTAACTTTTTGTGTTTGAGTAAAGAACACAAATATATCAACCTACAAAACTTGCTGGTTTATTGACAGCTACAGTATTTGTCAAGTCCTCGTGCTTCAGCAGACCCTTTAAATGCTGTGTTTACCTGCTAGATGCTGCAGAACGATGGCTTTTCTAAGGTTGAGGAGAACAGACAAGTTCTTGCCTGCATCCACCAGCTCCACTGAGTTTTTGACTGATTCCATGGAATTTATCATCATGACATAAACAAGTTATATCTCATCCAAAAAAAAGCTGACAATCCGTCAGTGCAAAGGAGCCCTAACTGTTGGCCAAGTGGCATCATGGACAGAACTGAGGCTATTGTCATGCTTTTGGCAGCTGTTGTTGTCAGGTGTTTTTAAGCTGTACACTGAAACCAAACTCAGCATTGCTTATCAAATATGAACCAAGATGCTGTCAGTGCATTTCTTGCCCAAAAATGTTTTCAGATAAAATCATTTAGTGTACTGTTTACGTGTCTCTGCCCTTTGTCAACAACCAGACAGAGCTTTTACTGGTCAAGCATGTCCATATATGAGAGTCTCCAATGCTTGGTAAGGAAACATTTAATCATCCTCCACAGTAGAAATTACTTTTGTGGAGGTAATGTCATGCTTTTGATGAAAACAGACAAGTGACAGGTTGACAAAACTCTTTAATATCAGACAAAACTAGTACATTTCTTGTCATTATTAGTGGTGTTCAGACTGTAGCTGTTGAAGGAGCACCCAGCATGAGAGCTTAAATTGATTATCAAACCCAGAAAGGACTGATTTCAATCTTTGTGCAGTTTCTCTATTTCAGAAGTGCTAAAAAATGTCACCTTTTTAACTGTCTTATATGAGAGTTTTTATTGTATTATTGTAGCTTTTGTTCTTTTAAAATCTGAATATAGTAGATAGAGCAAAATTCAGAGCTCCCAAGCAAAAGTGAAGAGAGGAATCTAAAATTTATGTTAGGGCTTTCTGTTGGCACAAAACAATAGTTTTGTTTTGTTTTTTAATATTTTGATTTGCTGCCTGGTTTATGGAGGATGAGTTTTACTGATGTCAGTGCACTTTTACCCATCAGTCCACTGAGCAGTCCATCAAAAAAGTCCTGTTTTTACTGCCCGTCTGATTCTTCACCAGCCTTTTCATGCAGGTGCCTCTGAGACTGTGCTGTGTGTGTGTGTTCTGGGACGAGTGTCACCCTACAACCTCCTGGTCCCTGGAGCTATAGTCCAGGTTGGAGCCCCTGAGTCACTTCAGTACCATAGTTCCTGTTGTCAGGCTGGCCTCAGTCAGTCTTGGAGGCTGTGTTCAGTCTGGCTGTGTTTGCAGGGAGGCTGTGGGCAACAGTAGAAACACCAACACTCGTTCTTTGCTCCAAGCTCACATTCCAGTTACAATGGTGAGCCAGGGGGGCCACGAGCTGCGTGGCCAACGGAACTATAGCAAGATAACGGCAGCTGCTGGTCGCAGCCAAAGTGAGCTGCAGCAAAGAATAAACTGAGAAGCAGTTAGTGGTCACAGTAGTGATGTGCTCCCCCTGTCAATTTTTACACATCGCATCCATAACATTTTCACTTAACTATAGAATACCTTCTTATAGTTGGGAGACACACTGCATAAACCGTGTTTGGGTCAGATGTGTCTTGTTTTGTTTTTTTTTTCAATATTAGACTCTCACATAATTTCAGATCTTGGCAGTAGCTCACATTTTTTACAGGTAGTGGGAAAAGTAGCAGCCATAATGGCTCACTCACACACCCACAATCAAAGGCTTCACCCTAACACCTGGCCTGAAGGAGTAAAGCAGGGATGAAGGGATGAAAGGTGAAAAGCAAGCCACTCGAGGTCGAGAGATACGGACAGAGACAAGAGGCGAGAGAGAGCGAGCCGGGTGATTGCTGCAGGTATCAGAGTGAAAGCAGCAGACCTCACAGCAGATCCGATAGATGTTTACTCCTTCAGGCACAACACAAACTCTGCCTCTCTGCTGCTCGCTCTTCATTTTCAGACACTGCATTTTGCCTTCAGAATATTCTTGTTTTGTTTCTAAGTCTTGAACTGACTCTTGGTGTTGCTTTTAGGTTCCACTTTTTGCCTCCGTCTTGTAAAAAGCTGTCACAGTCATCCATTGGCTGTACATCCTCTTTTCCTCCATGTTCGATGAATAAACACTGTTCACACATGAAATAGATAGGATAAGATAGAGGGAAACTTTACTGAAGAGTTTACAGTTCACAAACAGAAGCCTGACTTGGCTAAAACACCATGTCTGTTTGGCTTTCATGCTGTAAAAAAAGGAGGCACAGGAAATTAAAAATGTCCGTAGGTACTGTACATGCTTGCAGTAGCTTACTGTATGACTTAATAACACTCCACTGAGAAGGTGTAATGCTATCAGATGCTCAGGGTAGCAGTAGGTGTAGGTGTATCATTGTTTGGGATGTAACAGGACGGATCAGTGTTTAAGACACTCTTCCGTCATACTGAGTTCTGTAAAGTACGGCTGTGAATGTTGCTTCATGTCAACAGATTTCATGAAAAACAACTAGACTTCATTAGACTTCATTGTTTCTGACTTTCCCTCTATGTGACTTGGAGGCCCAAAGTAAGTCTTTCAGTGCACACAACCAGTATGTCAACAGAATGAATTTTTTTAAAGAGAAAGTTAAGTAATTCAAATTTAAGTTCAATAATTTCATAAAATAGCTGTCATGGTCAGACAAAGGTCAGCATCGCTCATATCATTGTGATTTTTTTTCTCCCCGGTATTTATTGTTATGTAAATGACACATGGGATAATCTTGAAAAACATCTACTTTGATGACATTGATAAATTTTAGCTATAAACAAAAACTAAATAAATGATAAAATAGCATATCATTTCAAAAAATGTATGACATTTTTTTTCAATTGCTAACACGCATTGGTTGAAACTGAAGTCACATGTTCAGAACTCTTAACACAGTCTGCAAAACAGAAGTCCATGTGGAGCGAACTGTGAATCACTTTCCATTGCTTTCTCACAAAATGCATTCAGTGACCACAGTGACCAAAGTTCATGAACTCTTTTCTCAGTCAAAACAGTTAAAAACACAATCAAAACAGAATGATGGGGGGAGGGTATGGGGAATTTCTGCTGCAGCCACATTGAAATCTATAGAAAATCATTCAAAAATATTGACAATAAAAATAAATAAAAAGATGATGTAATTCCAAACACAACTGAGTGTAGCTGTCAGCTGAAAACCGATTCAGGTGATCTGTGTTTGGATGCAATGCATGCTGAGTGTGGAGATATTTCTCCCAAAGCCTGCCAGGGGTGGATCAGACACTCAGAAAGGTTCTTCCCACAATGCATCGCCAGAGAAGACATAAGATGTGACGTGGACGGAAACATGTAGTCTGAAGTCTGAGATTCTGCATTTTTTTGTTTACAGCAAACTTTTTATTTTTTGTAAGGTCCCAAAGTACCGATGCAAAAGTACAGAGAAAATAAATGTTCTTGAAGTAAAGGAATACAACAAATTGCTGCATTCCTGATTCATTCTTGTTGCAATATATTACAATAATTTAGAACTCTCAAAGTGCAAAGATCTTATTTTATAATAAATTACTGATTTATCTAAAAGGAAATCATTCGAACTTGAAAGATTAAAGTTTATTTCATGTAATGCTGTCTGTCGTTGGT
>JAQNCA010000004.1:1332556-1351012 GCA_029783725.1 Acanthurus tractus
CAATGAATGCTGGGTGTGGAGATACAGTATACATGTGTTGTTGGTTTTTTGATATTTGTCTCTTGATTTCTATTCTGCCCCCTGAATTCTGAGATTTTGCTTTTTTTTTTGTTTACAGTAAACTTTTTATTTTTTGTAAGGTCCCAAAGTACCGATGCAAAGGCACAAAGAAATAAAAGTTCTGGAAGTAAATTGCTGCATTCCTGATTCATTCTTGTTGCAATATATTACAATAACTAAGAACACTCAAAGTGCAAGATCTTATATCATAAAAAAAAATACTGATTTATCTAAAAGGAAATCATTCGAACTTGAAAGATTAAAGTTTATTTCATGTAATGCTGTCTGTCGTTGGTATTTTGTAGTTCAGTGTGCTGAGAGTGACAGTGTTTGTTTCCAAAGTGAGACTATTTGCTAGTGTTGTGGTTGAATGAGCTTATTTGAGATGTGTATAAAGTGTTTTGTTGGTGAGAAACAGTTTGGGGGATGAGATTAACTGTTTAGCTGAGATGCATGATGGGAATGCAGGCTGTGTTAAGAGTTTTGAACATGTGGCTTCAGTTTCGACCAATGCCTGCTTACAATTGAAAAAAAAACTGTAATAAAGAACTATTGAAATTTTTATTTTTTAGGATCAACTGAAACAAATCAGAACAGTAAAATCCTTTTCCCAGCCACCACAGGATGTCTTTGAATTATATTTATGTTAAATGAATACATGGGAATGATAAGTGGATTAGTATCTATGATAGAGGACACTGCCTTTGCTTACATATTGGTTTAAGCCTACCTAATAACAATACTTTATTGTAAAAAGAGGCTCTGTCTTTGTGTGGATGTGGCTGTATCTTTCTTTGGACATTCTTTGAATGATGAACAAAAATAATTTTGCAAGAAAAAACAATAATCATGTTGCTGTGCTGTTGAAATGTGCCTTAAAAAATCTGTGTAACCCAAGTGTGCTGTCATTGTCACTCAGAGGATGATAATGAGACTCTTCATATGTGTGTGTCCATCTGCAGCTCCAGTCGGACCAGGACCATGGCAATGGTTTAGTCAAGTATGTTCTCTCTGGCGAGGGGGCCGGCACCATCTTTGTCATTGATGAGAATAACGGAGACCTGCACGCAACTCGCCGCCTGGACCGTGAGGAGAAGGCTTTTTATATCCTCAGAGCCACAGTGGTCAACAAGCGGACTGGACAAAAGCTCGAGCCAGAGACGGAGTTCACGGTCAAACTCCACGACATCAATGATAATGAACCACAGTTTAGCAAAGAAATTTATACCGGCAGTGTACCCGAGAGGTCTGACATCGGTAAGGACCTCTCTCACTGGACTTTTTAGGACACTTCTGATTATTGTTTCTGAATAATTTCAATTATATGAATATTTTTTCTTAATAATCAAAGCATCATAGGAATATCCCAGATCTTGTTCTATGTGTGTCTCTTTAGGAACATCAGTCATCCAGGTGACAGCGACAGATGCTGATGACAGCATGTATGGCAACAGTGCCAAACTGGTCTACAGCATCAGTCAGGGACACCCATACTTCTCTGTGGACCCAAATACAGGTATGTTTGACACAATTCTTTCAGTCCCATTCTTCATACTGTAGGTAACGGTTACCACAACCAGTCAGAAAATCAGGGCTTTCAGACTCTGTGGCAAATGATTACATGACAATTTAGGAGCACGTGATGATCCACAGAGACAAAAACATCAGAGGAATAAGTTTGCAAGTAAATCTTGTAACTTGTAATTATTTGGAAAACAGAGTCTATAAGCGCACGCAGGCAAACCTCCAGGACGTGATTTATGCTTTACTACAAACTGCAGCAAATAAGCTGCACAGTCGAGACCGCACTGGCTGTTAGTTCATGTCTAAGTAGTGCACATCAGAATTATTCTTTTGCTCCTTTTGAACCTTTCACCCATAGAAACTGATCCTGGGAGAAACGCTGAAAATTCTTATTGTATTTTCATCCACTGTAAAGAGAACTTGGCAAACTGAGCACTACTCTAATTTTAAGAGATTACCGTCTGCATGCAAAATATGTGTTTTGTAGCACCAATCACATAAGTGTTAATTCAGATCACTCACAGCAGTGCCGCTCTCACTTTCTCTTCTTTGACAAAACACTATTTCCTTCAATACTTATTTCCAGTTGCTATCAATTTTGCCTTTCTTTTAAAACGATTTTAAGTTCCTGTCAGTGAAACTCAGCACTTCTGACTCTGACTAAGGTTTAATATTAAAAAGCTACCAGGGAAAAGAGTATTTTCCCTTTTTTGAAAAATCTCCAGGATGTTTAAAATTGAAAGTTACAAGGACGTCAATTAAAAAAACGGCTTTAAAACAGCGTTACTGAATGTGAGAGTAGCAGATGTGTCATGGAAATGTACATTAAACTAATTTAATAATTTGACATTTTGCAAAATGTCAGTGTGTCCCTTTGAGCTAGTTTTTGCGCAGACCTATTCTTTGCACAGGACACACAGAGATGAAACTGTTACCAGCCTCTCCAGCCAATGCTGGGTGGAGAAGCAGAAAAAAAAACAGATCAAAAAATGTCAGACAGTTCCTCCAGCAGTGGAACCAAAGCTTTGGACTTCCTGCTGGACAGCTAGCCTGACAAAGCTGGAGAAGGAGTGTGGTAAAACTCAGTAACATCAGGAGCTCTGTACATAAACACTGTATCTCATTTACAGTAAACAGTTTCACTTTATTCTTCTCCTTCACTGAAAAATGAAAAGTTCCATGGAAAGTAAAATACCTGCTTTCTGCACCTTCACCCTGCAAATCGATGTCCCAACTTCACTGAAAAACAACAGAGAAGGTTTGCTGTGAAATCTGCCACCATAGAATGAAACAGAGCTCAGTCTTTCTTAATCGTAAGTACTTTGTAAATAAGACAGTCAGCTATCCATTTAGATAATCAGTGCAGTGATCTCACTCTCTCTGTTTGTTTCTGAAAAACACAGAAGAGTCAAGGCCATGTCCAGATTACTGCTCGCCTGGATTAGGCAGCAGTGATGCACCTCGTTCTGTGGATGCTGACAGGAAGTGAAAGGGACAGTTTTGCTGTTTAGAAAACCTGCTTTGATTTCTTTCCAAAAGTGAGATTGAAAAATAGATACAAGTCTTATGTTTGTGCATAAATGCTTAAGAATGCTTTAAAGCTGTTTTTAAGTGAATGAGCAGAAAGTTCTGTTTGCATAAACACTGAGCTGAGAGGTAAAAAAAAGAGGTTGATAATTTTTATTTAATATTATGCTGCATTGATTGCTTTTAATTTAATGTGCATGATGGCAATCTGAATCAAGCACAGGAATGACAGACTCCCCCACTACCAGCAAAGGAAACATGCCAACCATCAGTATGATCCCAAGTGGATTTCCATTCAATGAAAATCTTAATTCATGTATGGAATAAGCTTTTGAAAATGGAGGAGCAGCCCAGTGAACTCCAGGATGGATGAGAAGAGAGTTTAGTCCATCACAGTATTCTTTTTAATTACTTGTCAATGAGGAAAAGCCAACATAAGTAATCATCTTAAAAATTCTTGTTTTTAGATTTTCTGTTTGTGTCTGGCTTAAATTAAAGGAAATACTGTGCAATATTGGTGAGTTTTAAAGATGTCGCATGTATTTTTTAACTTTGATAAGAGCCATGTAATATGTGTCCTCATGCTTCTAGTCTGGAAGCCAAGCATGAGACTGATATGCATCTTCAAAAGACCCTTTTTTCAGTTTTGCTGTGTGTCCTCACTTTCAACTAGTGTTTGCATCTAATAACTGTAAAACTGCAGGTAGATTGAAACACTGGTGTGGATTTTTGTCTGATTTTATCTGAAAAAAAGATCTGTAACAAGCTTTGTATCGATGAGAAAATAGAACATCAATATAACAGATGGCAGCTTCTTTCCTCATCCACCCCCGAGAGGGAAGAGCAAAATAAACCAGTTTAGAAAGTCCTGAATTCACCTTAAAAATGTATCTTTTAAATTGAAAACAGCAAGTTGTCTGAGTTTTGTACCAGCTGTTTAAGTGTAAAACGGTGCAGTATTGTGTTGAAAAAAGGGCTGATGGGATGTAGAAAGTGAAACTCAAGGACAGAATTAAAAAAGCATGTGTTCATTCTGTTCAGGTGTGATCCGGACAGCCTTGGGCCCGGGTGACATGGACCGTGAGCAAAGAGAGCACTACCAAGTGGTGATCGAGGCTAAAGATATGGCTGGACAGAGAGGAGGGCTCACCGGCACGACTGTGGTGAACATCACCCTCACAGATGTCAATGACAACCCTCCACGCTTCACTCAGAGTAAGACAACAGCACTGCAGCACGGCACACTGTATGCAGAAGGGCAGAATATCTGTTGGGTTGACTTCAAGGCTTGATCAGTTTACCCACCAGAATCAAATGCTTGTGACCTTGTCAGCTAAAGTCTCTCTAAGACTGCTTCAATTAACTTCTGCTGTTGACTTTAAATTGAACACGTATTTCCTGCAAAAGGAACGGACAGAATGTGGAAACAGAAGTCACAGAATTACTGAAATGTCACAGCATTCATATCCACAAATCTAACATCCCCTCGGGAATCAATAAAGTATTGCATTTAAATGGCAGCACATGCTACTTTATATTAAAAATGAGCACTAGAGGCAAAGCTACAAAAACAGCTCTGAAAACAAACAGGTCACCTTTGAAAACATTCATTGTCTCGTGGAAAACAAAAATAAAAAGATTTTATGGATTTTGAAGGGGGAGCGCATTGTACAGACACAAGTGGAAGTCTGTTGGTTTAAATGACTTGCAGTGCATGTGTCACTAAGCACTAATGTAATTATGTAAGCTGGGAAATGCTGATATAATGATTGTCAGTGATTCCTCCTCTTTGATGTCGGTTGTAGAGAACTTGTCAGATGATGGCAGCTGCAGACATTGTTTCAGGTCGTGTTAGTTCAACTTGAAATTGAGTCAGCTCCCAAAAACCATTAAAAGAAAACCATCTTCTCCAAATCTCTCTGTAAAGTTGCTCTTTGAGCCCAGCCTCTTTCAGTAGTTGCTGTGGACTGAGTGAAGTGTCAAAGGGAGGAGAACTGCCCTGGCTGCTGCAGACACCTTGCAGCAGCAGACAGTGAGTGGTGGCCATACCATCTCCACACTTTCTAATAGAAACACAAGAAGAAAGTGACTGTTTCTGGAATGAGCACAGCTATTTGCCACCGCCATCAAAATTCATAATAGTTCAACAGTCAACAGTTCGCTGGCTGTGACTTGCTGAGTGACTATGGCAACCACAGAAACCACAGAGAGCAAAACAATGCTGGAGCTGATGTCAGTGGTGTTTGAGTTCCCTGAATTATAGGTCACTTTCAAAAGCAGCGAGGGGACAGATCACTGAAGAACCTTCAGAGTTTCATTATCCAGTCAGGGACCGAAAACAATGTTTTTATTGGCTTTACAAACTTGCTTATTAAACAAGTGGAGTTGCCAACCATTGCCTCTGTTTTACATCAGCTCTTTTGAGCCACATGATGAGACTGCAGCAGAAGGACAGCAGCGAGATGGTGCAGACCGTCGGTTGTAGCTAGGAGGCCACTGCCACAGACTCAGATTTATTATCATGGTTTGACTGGTCTGGAGGTCAGCTGCGGAGAATCCAGGAGTTCTTCAGTGGTGAGAAGCTCAAAGAGCAGAGTAAGAATTAGGGGCCACTTGTTAGAGATAGTTTCCCTCTTCTTTGTTAATACTTCATAAAATAAGCTGAATCACTCAAAAACAAGCCACTTGTATAAAGGCTAGACTAGCATGACCTGTAAGGTGCTACTAACCGCTAACTTTCATCTGTTCACAGTTCCTGTTCACATCACTGCTATGGATCAGTAAGTCTTTGGTATGACACATCACACTTTACAGCGATAGCACTGAATCTAATGAAGTTTCTGATGAACTCTGTACCTCTCGCTGTCCATCGCGGCAGGAGCACCGTTCACTCCCAGCATGTCGATCCATTCAGAGTCCAGCCTTTCTCCTGGAGAAATGAAAAACCTCTGCTGTGTAAAATGACTTCACCAGCTGTGTGTGGCCAAGGGAATTAGTCCAAGTAACACAAATTCTTCCTGAAAGCCTTCTAAATTAATTAAACATAATTAATCCTTAATCACAGGAGCAGTCTCACTGTAAACATGTGGGCTTTGTAGCAAAAAACACAAAGTCTCCAGAGTTTCCTGCTGTGGTGAGTAAGTCAGGGAGAGACGGGCGGTGGCTTTAATGCTAAATCAAGTCATAGTTTGGACCAGTTAAGGGCCGCAACAGTTGCTTTTAATTCCTTTATCATACTTTAGATTACTTTGCTCCCACTGATCATTTAGTTTCTTTGACATCATGAAATATTTTAACATAGTATTCACAATTTTTGTTCAATGAACAATTCAAAATTCTAAATAATTAAATATACAATGATCTTAAACAGAAATGAAGCACATGTTCAAGGAGCCAGAAGACATTTGGCTTTTTTGATTGATACAGAACTCAGACCAGTAATGAACCATCATGTTTGTATCTCAACAAGTTAAAGTTAGTTTAAAATCTTTGGCCTCACATAATGAACTGGAAACATCCTACCAGCCCTTTTTTCAGATGTTTTAGAGACTTGCACTGTGGCATTATTATCGTCCACTGGAGCCTCTTGACAAGTCTTTTTACACCTTTTATAATAAAATTAAATTACTTTTGACTTCAGTTGTGGCAAATGCCTTCTCCTGTGAAGACTGGGAACACCTTTTGGCTCCTGATTCTGGCACTGATCCCAGTGGAGTCAGATCCACTGTGGCCAGGGATGATACAAAAACACATGTTTGGGTCCAAAACAAATCATTAATTAAAAAGAGCAGAGTATCCTGTTCACTTCCATGGAGGGAACTTACCCTCACTTTAACTGCAGTCAACCACTGAACACAGTATTTATGCACAACTGAGTGCTGTAAGGCAAGCACGGTGTGTGTCCACCACGATTGGGCCAATTCTACTAAAAAACAACTTGTTGTGGACAGATGCTGGTCGTTCAGGTTTTGGTTGGTTTGCTTGTTGAGAATAATCCAGACTTTGCCTTAACACTTTTCAGTGGAGCTACTTTCAGCTGACAGCGTGTTCTTTGGATTATGCAGGGTAACAAGAGCTCTGTCTCTGGGAAAAGAAGTCACTGCTGAATTTTTTAAATGTCACTGTGAGCAAAGACAGCATCAGGGCAGAGCAGGCAACTACCCCCAGGCCCTGGACCTGTGGGGTTGCAAAGGTTTGCTGTGTGGTAATAAGCTTGTGCTAAATCAATGAAATGAAAATTTATTTGGAAATTTGCTTTGCTGGTGCACAATATAATCAGAGGTGCATGTATAGTTAGCTCATCTCAATCTCTTTGAACTCCTCTGTAACTGCAGTCAACACAATGCTTACCTGGTGGATATTTTCAGTAGATTGTGTGTTATGATCATGTATTCATGAAATGAATTGTATTATGGTCACTTGCAGTTCTTATTTCTAGCTGCTGGTTAACTGAGGGTTTGATTTCTTGTAGCTCCAGTGAGTTGTTTGCATTGCTAAATGTACAGCAGCGTCATACCTTACCTAACGCAGAGCAAACAAGAGGCAGCTCACATTTCCAGCAGGAGTACCAGTTGGTTTCTGGATCCTTTCACACATTACAATTAAGCCTCAACTCATATGTGCAGTATTCCTTCAAGCCTGTATCTGATGAAGACTTAAAAGAAACAGAACACATACGTAGTGCAAAGAGAGTGAGACAGCGGGGGATCAAGGGCAGCAGAGCTTTTCCAAAAAAAAGTCAGTACCAAACTGCAACACTCCAGCTGCAATGTCTATATATGTATAATATGTCACAGAACAAACATCAGATAGAGAGCCTCTCTCTCTCTCTCTCTCTCTCTCTCTTTCTTTCTAAACAAAAATGTTCTCATCATTATCATTGACAGTGATTATCAGAGAAAACTCGACTTAGCAGCACTGGTGCAGCAAAACTCTTCAAGTAGACACTGAGGCATGAGAGCCGCAGCGGTTTAGTAATATACACATTATGCACAAGTACAGGTAGGCAGTGTGTCCCAGGCTTTACAAGACAAGTACATTTCATTTTTGTTATTACAGTGACTCAGCGGCACAGCAGTTACATCTGTCAGAGCCAGTTTGTGTGGCGAAGCTCAGCAGAATTCAGTGCTAATCTCAATTTAGTAGGCGCATTGTTGAGCAGTTCGAAAGTTGGAACTTAGCAGCAGCTGGTGCGAATGTAGCAGCTGTTCACCAAGGAGCTGCACTGACACATGGCAGCGTTTCTGTGTGTTCATGTGTGCGTGTGTGTCCATAAGCAGTGTTTCACTGGCAGTAGCTTTGCAAATGAGGCAAGTAAATTGCTGCCCTGTTGGCCTCGATCACATAAGTCACTCTCTCGTTTAATCCTCATGAATTGACTTGAAGGCACAACTTCCTCCCCTTGGTTCTCCTTGTTGTTTTTCTGTAGCCATCTCTTTTATTTTCTAATTGTTTTTCCCTCTACCTCTCCATCTCTGCCTCATCCAATCACAGTCACTGTATCTGACAGTCAGTTTCTCCTTCCTTCTCAGTATTAACACCCATTCACTTACTGTTTCCTTCTCCAGTGCAGGGTGCAAAACCAAATCCACCTAGGATCTGCTGAACAGATTGCTTGTGGCATTATCATTCTGTTTGAGTCACCACACACGTACACACGCACACACACACACAACCACACATTTTTATATTTTTACCAAAATCAGGACAATTTATCAATACTGCATGTTTCTTACACCCCATGAAATTCCTGTCCTCACAATGTAGACCAGGAACTGGTGTTTCATAAAACACACAAACATGAAGTTACACACACACACACACACACACACGTTGGTCTACACGTGTCAATTCATTTAGCTTCACACCAGGCCTCCAATCAGTGCTGTCAGTGTTAGAGCTCAGAGGCAACACAATCTCCAACCAGCCAGAAAGAAAACTGAGTGGAAATGAAATCTGCTTCTCCTCTCTTTACCTCTGGGCACTTCAGGGTTTCACCACTTATTTGCTTTCATATTTTGTTAACTTACCAGGACAACATTAGACTACCAATATTAGCAAAATAGAAAAGAAAAAAATAGCATTATTTGGTAACTTTGGTTGCTTTTGTTTGGTTTGTTGCAGCTGGAGCTGCGTTGTTAGTGTATGATGGTTAGTTCAAGATCTGAAACAAAGTTTTATGAGGTTCACTATTCCAATTCTTCTGTTTCTCACCGTTAGCGTAGAGCAAGATAGCCAGCCTGATGATGAGATTATACACACATACACACACAAACACAAAAAAGAAACGCAGCTGTTGTCGGTTATTGTTGTCAACACTACCTCAGTAGTAATATATCCCCTCTCATAGGTTTTTTGTTGCAAAAAAGGTGGGACATGTCAAAAATTCTTACACACTGTCTTAGAGGCTTAATAGCATGTTGATAAGAGTTTTGGATACAGCCAGTGACTGAGTGTTGGCTTATGCTGTGAAGCTGTTAAATTTAGCCTGTTAAAATAGTGTAAAAAGGCCAGTTATCTCCGTTGACACCTGATGAAATAATCTAGTTAATAACATAAAGATGTCAATCATTTTTTGGTTCAAATGCCTAACTGTAGGTTTCAGTGTTGCTGCAGGGTTAACTTCTCAGTGGCCGCAGGTGGACTGTTAGCTAAGCTACGAGAATCTTGTTTATGTGGAGTTTATAAAAGTGTTATTCAAACTATTATTCTGTCCTATAGTTACCTTAACGAGCTGCAGGGGTAACGCAGTGCGACTTTCTTGATCTGGCAGAAGATGACTTAACATAAATCTGTGCTCTGTAGAACTGCTGTAATCAGGTCAGTGCCCTTAAAAGTATTCAATACCTGGTGCTAGTGGTGACTGATGGCAGCTGCAGCTGCTGCGGTGTGTTCCTCACTCTCCAGATAATAAATGTGAACTGTGTATTCACATGAGCCCTTTCTTTATCTCACGCTCTCTCTGTGTGGCAGCACACACACACAAACACACATAAATATACAAAAACGAAGGCAGGTTGAGTACTGTCTAGCTGCCAGGGTCTATGACGCCTGCTGTGTCACAGCAGCATATAATTACTCACTCAAGTGGTTTATACACACCACCAGGTCTCTGAGATGGAGAGTTTGTACACACTTGCACACACACATCCTGAGAAAAGGTAACTATCCTGATGTGAAACTGCCTCAGGTTCATATAGCAGAGAGACATCTCATTTGCATTCATTTATTCCTGTTTGGACTCCATTCAGTGACTCAAACGAGCCGCTTTTTTCATACAAGCCAAGACTGCATTTGTTTGACAGTAAGAAGGAGAATCTCAGTAACAGCCATCTCATCTCTGCAATAAACTGATGGCAAAACACAGCGTAGGCACTTATTTCAAGGAACAAAAGGATACATCACACTCTCAGAAAATACATTGAAATGCTTTTTTTATTTTTAATGATAGTCAGCAGTCTGGCTGAGAGTCATTGCTTCAGTCTGGCTTCCGTCAGCATTTAAACTACTTTTTTTGGACCGTGAAAACTTCTTTTTTGTTCTTGCTGTCTACCTGTCTAACCTTCTTTGTGAAGTTCTAAGACAATAGAAAGATGTTTCTTAGCTCAACATTTATGCTGTCAAATGATTTTGTTCAGGCAGAGACAACATTTCTCAGTGCCTTGTTTGTGTTTATGTGGTGCATCCATTTTCTAAGGCTGGTTTAATTCCCAATAACAGAGTCAGACTGCACCTGCTCACTCACTGACTCACACCGTATGAAAGAAGGGATTAATGGTCTTGATCAATACCACTGCACCGGCATACACTTACTGATTCAGGTGGAGATGCTCTGGGTTTATGTTTAATCAGATTTATTTGTACAGCTCTTAATTCCTGTTACAGTCTCAAAGGGCCTCAATGGGCAACATTAGACAGGAAACACAAACAACTGCCTAAGTGGACAACAAAATAAATCCCCCAAAAAGCCTGAGGGGAAAAATCAAAGAAACCTGAAGAGGGATTACATGAGACAAAAAAAAAGAAAATCTAAAGGCAGCAATGAGCAAATGACAAAGTAGTGGATCTTTGAAATGTAAACACTAAAAAGCACAAGTTTAAAAAGTAAAAAGGAAGGAGTTCAGTCTCAGAGCCCTCAGTGTGGTTCAGGAGGTCGCCTTGCTCAGGACCAGAACCAAGTTTGTGAGTGTTAGAATAAAGAAAGACAAGCAAAGTCGGGTTCAGTGGGTTTTACTGTGAATGCTGAATGTTTTTTGCAATGGAGTCTGGTGGATTCAGTTAAACAGACACAGTGCTGTGTCTGCTTACAAAAATAATCCTACTCTTTAACTTAAAGGTCTGTGTCTGGAGAAATCGTTTCAGAAAATTTGTCAGAAATTCAGATTAATAATGTGAGCCTGCGAGTTCTGAAAACACGAACATGTCGTGGACAATCATGGACAGTCATGTCGCAGCCCTCACCTCAGGGTCTCCTGGACTCATGCCAGTACACACCTAAACATGTCAAAAATTTGTTTCACAAACACATTAAAAAAGGCACATATACGCACGCCAAGCAGTGAAACCATATATGTTTCTGTCATTGGTTTCATGTTTTCCCACTCATCTACAGATGGAAGTCAAACTGCCATTGGACTTTGCCAGCGAAGGACAATGAACAGTTAAAAAAGCAGACAGTCCAAGATTTACAGAAATGTGCTCTGTTTTTAAGGGGGATTCACATTTAACACTCCCAGTGATGCACACAGGTTGCTTTAAAAAGGAAAAATGTATCTAAACATAAATTTTGATTGCATACAAGAAAACTCCTCAGTGCACCTTTAAAGTTGTTGTAATGGATTTGTAAGCTTTTTTTACAACTAGCTTATATGCCTCCAAGCAAAAATAAATCTTCAGCACACATATAGTGCCATCTAGTTTTATATGGCATCAAATAAGGTTAGGTTTACATTTATCACTTCATGATTTATCACATCATGATGGATGACTGTGATTATTACTCTGCCATTGTCAACATGTGAGCTTGTAAAGATAATCAACTCAAGAACTGTGTTCCTCCTGATACACCTTTTGCAGGAAGTCCCAGCTGCTCAGTCTGTGAACAGTTTACCCACATCTAACATGTAGTGATGAATGGATTCTTAACTTTGGCATGAACTCAAAGCAACACAGGAGGCATGTTTTTGTAGTGCCATGGAGATATGGAATCTGATCCAGGAAGTCTGCTCTACGAAGATCAGCACAATGGAAACAGTGTTTTAGCTCGGTGATTAAAAGTTAAACATTAGAGTGTTCACTTTCCAATCTAACCTAAATGTGTGCTGAGATGTATTTAATTCACCAACTTGCTAGAGTCACATTCAACTTCATGTTTTTCACTGATGCGTCCAACTGCACCAACCTGCTGGCTCCATTAGTTTCCCTACCAAATTTTAATTATTCAGTATCCAGATTAGCCTAGCACAGTGTCTCCTTTGGTTTTTCACTGGGGGGGGGGGTGCTAAAAGTGCAGTTCTACATTGCCTCTAAAAGTGCAAAAAACAACCCTCTTGATGGAAGTATTTCCTGCGTAGAGGCACCGGCATCGTGCATCTGACTGAGTCTTGTTTTCTGTGTTTTCAGGTATTTACCAGTTTAGAGTTCCTGAGTCCTCCAAGTCTGGCACTCCTGTGGGGAGAATTAAAGCTACAGACAGAGACATTGGGAGGAACGCTGAGATGTATTTCACCATTGTCAGTGGAGACGGCATGGACATGTTCGACATCTGCACTGACAAAGACACCCAGGAGGGCGTCATCACAGTCAGCAAGGTGAGATGGAGAGGGAATAAACTGTGCAATCAGAGGACTTATCAGAGGACTAATCACATTTATGAACTTGAATGAACTATTTGTGCACCAATCTGGAAGCTGGATTTCTAACAAGAAAAGTTAAAAGGAAGCAAATAAAAAGGTTAAAAGTTTACTAAACAAAGTCCATACAGGCCTATATATAGTGAAGCAATGCAGATGACCCAGAAGAAAAACTGAAACTCTCCCTCTTCAGGTGGAACAGATATTTTGTACATTTATTAAACAATAGGCAACAAAAGAAACCAACATGTAATGGTCTTCATCAAAGTCTGCCAAACTATTATTCTATTTCCATGACATGCAGCTGTGATGGAGTTCACCTGAAACATACATACCTGGACATTAGAGGGTGCTAAGACAACAGTGTAGGCCCCTAATATGTCTCCACAGTACAATGCGTATATTGATCGTAGCACATTTTTAATGAAAAGGTACTAGGTTTAAGGGAAAAGCATAACAATTAACAAACCACCTCTTACATAAATACTACCACCCGAGAAACAAAATAAAACAAACTAACTAAATGAATAAAACTGTTGAAAGATGCGTTATAAAATCAAGTATTGAATAAATCAGCAAACACATGCCTGAGTTCATCTCAGAAGCTGTACACCGAATAGCACAGAATAAAAATCAGCAGTCAAATAAAATGATTGTAAATAATGTGAAAGCTGATGTTTTGCTGTACTGTTCTAACGAAGGTAAACTTTAATTATCTGTTTTTTTTTCATGACAGCAGTTGAATCAAAATTATTCCAAAGCAGTGATTCAGCAGATCCCACACTTTCCACTCATAAGGACCCTGCCCACGTAGACTGTTTTACACATACTGTTAAATATGCAAAGCCTAGGCATGCTTGACAGATGAAAGAAACCAAATTAAACGTATTCATCTTTACCTTCACAGCCCCCTGTCCTAGCCTTTGCAGCAGGCATTTATGCACAGGACTGGGCTTTTAACGCTGCAGAATTTAAAAAATAAATCACTGCGTCCTCGCCGAGTGCGTGTTTACTGATGTACAATCACAATTGATTTTTTAAAATTCTTTTGTTCCTCATGCTGACACAGCCTAAGAAAGTCTACAAAGCTTCAACAAAGAAGTAATGATATTTTGTCAGCAGGATAAGAGATGAGGACAATTTCCAGGGTGTCGTTACGGAAGCAAAGGCAGCGGATGCAGAGCTGTTCAAGTAAATCTGGAGCTTTGTTCTTGTTGGAAACAACAACTGAGCAGCATTGTCACAGCTGATGTCAAGTAACAGATTTCATCAAAATTATTTGCACTTTGAAAAAGTACTATCATTTGTCATCAGACTGAATCTGCCAGCCTTTTCATTTCACATTTTTATTATTAATATTAGATTTTCCTTTGTCGCACTATTTGCTGTTCTTTTTAATCATTACTATTCAAGAAGTCCGTAGCTCTGATTCAATAAAAGAAATGCTTTCTTACATTCCATAAATTCTGTCTTTGATTCTCAGCCTCTCAGCTATCAAATTAAATTATATGTTCAATCTAATAATTCCCCGGATGGATTGCATGTAAATGTGGTTCGTCTGCAATCAAGACTACAATTCTGATGACAATGTTCCGTATAAAAACTACAGGTATTTGTGTTTTGGCTCATCTCACTGGATCGCAAGTCCTGCCTTCATGTAAATAGTGTAATTCAGTATGGATTTCAGGATAAGTTGTCACACTTTTTCATATAATTTCTCACAAAACTTAAACATTTCTTATATTAATGTCTAAACAGTGTGTCACCAAAACCAAAAACAGCCAAAGTTAGCAATTAAATGACTGACTCAGCTGCTAAGCAGCCAGAATTTTCTGAGGAGTTTCTTGAGACCAAAAAGATCAAATATGAGAGGGAAACAAAACTTTAAATTATGCAAATGTCGCTCTGTGTCAGCTGGATGTCTGAATAATTGTCTGTATGAAGATGAATGACATGACAGTTCCACAGAAGTGATGGCAAAACAGCCAGATGTCCTGGTGTCTGGCTGCACTGAAGGGCCTGTTCTGGCAGCCTCTTGAACTCCAGCCTGTCTGTATGGTATACAGGATAAATTCAGAAATTTTATTGCTTGCCTGAATGGAAACTTTGTTAGGCAGCATTAATTATACCTTTATCTCTACGAAGAAACAATTAGTGCACCAACAGTAACAATCCTCTTTAATACCTCCCTGTTTTTTTCCCTTTACTTTGCAGCCTTTGGATTATGAGAAAAAGCCATCTTACACTGTTGAGATCCAGGTCCAAAACACCCAGGTGGACCCCCGCTTCATGTCTGCGGGCTCCAAAGATGTGGCCACAGTTCGGATCGCCGTGGAAGACATGGATGAGCCGCCACTGTTCGACAAAACCAGCTATCTGATGGAAGTGAAGGAAGATGCCGCAGTGGGTGTGGCCGTGGGCTCAGTCAGTGCCATGGATCCAGACGCAGCTCGCAGCATGGTCAAGTAAGCAGCACAGCACTCAGATTTCTTTTTTCATTATAATATCTTACTAATTGAATATACTTAGACGGAAGGCATTGACGGTTTGGAATCCTCTAAGGTGACATTAATAACATTAACTCTTAGACTGCTCAATTTTAAGGGGGCATTTTTGGTTTCAAAAATAGTTTGTCTCTTTACAGTGCTTCAGTCACATAAGAGATATTTGCTGATTTCCTTCTACGTGCAAAATGAGTCACTGTGTAAAATACACTTATTTCCATTTTTTCATTCACGAGTCAGCTTGCATCCACTATACTTTGGATGTTTGACAGAATCCTGTCATTGTTCAGATTTACATGTACAAATATCTTTTTTAATTTAAGATAGATAAGTTTATCTGAGGACTTGAGCAGGAGCCAGATGGGACATGTTGTGTGTTTAAATTTGTTTTCCAGTTTTTTAAGGTGAATCAGGGCTCAGTAGGTCACAGCTGTGGTATCAACTTTTTTAACTTAATTTGAGCTAAACCCTGAGTGTAGAAATTCCCTGCCAGTGTTTTGCTGACATCTGGATTTAGTTAAGTCTGGGCGAGTCTGGTGAATCCATGGGGTGCCACTTAGTGAGGATGGGATAGCTTTGTGCGTTCCCACTTTGCAATCATGATGGTCCTAACTTTTCAGTAAACTGTGTATGTGCTGTATGTGCTATAAAATCCAACTGGAAATAAACTGCATTGTTTTTAAGATGGAGATTTTTTTCTATATCGATATGCAAATAAACAGTCTGCTTTCATTGTTACTAGGTTTTTGGTTCATATCCTTATGGGATGTCAGGGCCTTTAAATGCTTAATGGTCATTTTTTTTCTATGCAGCTGTTTCACGAAATGCAATTTGCCCTTGACTCATGTAATACAGTTAGCATCAGACATTTGTGTGGTTGGTCTATCCCGTCTCTGTCAGAGCTCAGACAGCTGGCTATGCTGCCGATCAAACATGCACACACTCATTCAGATCATCAGTTTAATTAAAAAGACTCAACGCTACATCACCAAAATGTTCTGATAACATTTTTGATGGATTTAAGACCTAAAAGCAATCGTTCCTTTACATCATATCTGCAAGACAGGGCTGTCATATTTAAAAGTTTGCAATTCTTCCCTTCCTCTTATTCTATTTTAGAAATCTCAGCAAAACTACATTGAAGTTGGATAAAGTTTGACTTCAAATGAACCTTGACTCTCTAAAGGCTTGTGAGGAGTTCTGATAAGAGTCTGAAAGGGGGGAAACAGAAGAGAAATGTGAAGTAGGTTAGAAGATAGGCAGTAAAGTGATCACTGTTAAGATTATAAACCAAGTTGTCTGTGGACTACATGGTGAGTGAAAACTGCTGATTACACACTCAGCAGAAGCCCGCACCTACAGGCTATATTTAAACATGATTTATTGTTCATTATCGATGCTTGGCATTAGAACAGTTTTAGTGTTGTTGCTCTCCTGTTAGTAATTGTCCATTACTCAAATAAAATCAATATATCCTGGGAATTTTCTGATGTTTACAAAATAAAAGGCCTAAAGCCCTCTGTAATTTGCTCTGTTGCAGTGGGTATTGATCAGAAGGTACAAGACTGTTCAGATAAGTTAAAACTTTGCTGAACTTGGTGGGTAATTTGATTCAATGCCAAAATAAGGAAGAGGATACAGTAAAGGATAAGATATGACTTATAAAAAATCATGCAATGTAAACACAGAGAGCTGTAGGAGGAGCTTAAAGAAATGATGATGGATGGATGACAGCAGTATGAGTGTGTTAAACTGACAGGAGATGAAGTGCAGCACACAGGACAGCACAGTTGGAGAGTGGAACTGAGCCCTTATTTCTCTTCATTTAATGCAGGCGAACTGATGATGAACATACTCCAATTAAAACAAGCATGGAACCATGGAGTGCTCTTAAAATGATGTGTCACAAGGGGGCACGTTTACACACACACACTCACACACTCACACGATTCCAATTATTCCTGTGTTTGTGCCTCTGTGGATGTGACTGTATCATCTATTCACATTGTGTCAGTGAACTATTATTTTACTGTTGAGTGCTTTCTAATTATGATCGGTTCTGAATGTACTGAGGCAGTGTTTTCTTTTGGATTCACGTATCTGTTCATAGTAAACAATAATTAAGTTTGAAAGGTTCACAATTAACAGTTGATGGTGGTTAGATGTTGTATTTTGGAGTGAATAGTTAAACCAGCCTTGATCCAAACACCAAAGTTGTTCTCATACAGTACAATATGCAGTTCCTGTTCACAGAGCAGTTTGTCTCCACTTTGACAGGAAGGTGAAAAAGACAGAAGCAAAGGCATCTCAGTTCTATTATCTATGGAGTGCTGTGAAGCTGCGAATAGCTGCATTCAGCAACTAGTTCAAAATAGAGAATGCTCTGTGAGCAGTCCACAGACAGTGGGAAGAAATTTTCAAGTAGCTGTGATGTTTGAACAGACTACAGTATGACTGAATAGAAGGAGAGGACAGAATGCAGCAGCTTCCAGTGCTGCATGCCGTTCTAGTTATTAGAATATCAAGGTTGGCTTTTGTACTCACTCTGGTTTTGTCCAAATTTAAAAATCAAAGTTCTTACATTTTTGGGGTTCAGAATGCACTTTTGAGTTTGAAAAAGTAGGCCCTGATATGTTTTTAGGTGCACTGACTGAGAGAGGAACATATTATTTGCAAGACTTCCACAGTGTTTTTGTAGTCTGTATTTATTTAACAGCCGATGTACCGACTACACAGTTGCTGGTTTCTATCAGCTAGTAATGTACACACAGGCTGTATGTTTGTGCCTTTGTTCTTTTGTGTGACAGCTCACACTCCTAACTAGGCATATAGACCAAACACAGCCGTGCATCAAATACAAGGGACTGAGTTGTTAGAGGTGTGTTTAACTGAACCAGTTACTCTGGTTCAAAGAACAATTCAATTCAATTCAATTCAATTTTATTTATATAGCGTCAATTCACAACAAGGTTGTCTCAAGACACTTTACA
>JAQNCA010000004.1:1359627-1373016 GCA_029783725.1 Acanthurus tractus
GACAGACAGACAGACAGACAGACAGACAGACAGACAGACAGATGGGTAGAAGTTTAAATGTAATAGTTCTTTTGGCCTAAATTTTGAAATAGATTGGTTGTCATGCTTTGTTTCCTCAGTGAGATAAAATTAGTCACTTCTGCCTTGTTGGACTCGAGTTTTTTACCAACTTGCTAATAAAGTGAATTTTTTCCGTACCTCTGCTGTGTGACAAAGTGTCAGACACACTGTGCACCCCAGGTGTGCTACGATGATATTCTTGCTGAACTTCCTCCTACTCAGATAACACTGCTGGCATCCTGACGCGCCGAGCCAGCTACAGCCGTCTTCACCAGAGCGTCTACCTGGTTCCTGTGGTGATCACTGACGGCGACTACCCCATGCAGAGCAGCACTGGCACCCTCACTGTGAGAGTGTGCACTTGCAACCGCGAAGGCAAAATGGAAGTGTGTAATGCAGAGGCTCGTAGCAGCTCTCCTGGTCTCAGCACCGGTGCACTCATAGCCATTCTCCTGTGTGCCATCATACTGCTGAGTAAGTGTGAGAACACAGTCTTTGCTTAACCAATTTGGGGTAACACCAACTGATAAATATATAGAATAATTTGATGTTTATAATGGGTAATACATTGTGAAATAAATGCAAATAGAAATAGAAGTGTCTTCAGAACTAATCATATAACAAGCAATAAAAATAGATCATGTTGAAGAACACTCAAGGCCTCCCAGCTATATTCTCTACCTTCATTGCTTGCTGTCAAAGTCCAGCAAACCTCACAGCCACCCAGTCATATATTTAGAGAAAGGAAGAAAATCTAACCAGCTGAGCCTTTGCCCTGTTGTGGTAAATATAACTCCAGTTCTAGAGTTGTTCTTTTTTTCACATTCATCCCCATAGAGCGGATACCCAAAAGTAACATTTCCTACTCTGACACCTCATGAAATAATGAAAGTTCAAAAAATGCTGCTTACTGGCTTGTACATGAAGCCACAAAACCCACTTAGGTCTGTAGTGTCCTCAATCTATTTTAGATGCCAGAATAAAAAAAAAAGGATTCAACATTATGGCCAAAAGACTCGTGGCTGGATAGCATTTAGCATTCATTTTTTCAAGCAAAAAATATAGTTAAATACGATACAAAGAAATAAAATCTGTATTAGGTACCAAAAAATTTGAGGAAACGGAAATGAAATGTAGGTGTACATAACATCTAGTATTAATGGCCACACTTGTGTTTTTGCCCACTGCAGTGGTTGCATTTGTGTAGCATCGTTAACACAAGCAGCCATTGTGCTTTCTCATTTAGTGTAATCAAAAGAGGATGTTGGTTCAGAGCTCCAGGCTGATGCTGCTCGTCAGAATCAGACCTCATATGGAAATGAATGCATTTCATCTGCCACCACATCCCCACTTATCCTCTTATTCATGCAGTGGTCACAGTCCAGTGGGCTGCTGGAAAAATGAATACATATTTATGCTTCTGAAAGTGCAGTCATTGCAGACTTAGCAGACACACACCAGGGATACTGGAAATCTGTTCAGAGTTGGGGCTGCAAAGAAAAACTCAGTCTGTATAATGACATCATCATCATACATACTGTATGACATTGGTTGTTTTGTATTAATTTAGATGCAGAGGTTCATTTGTAGCAACATTTTACACCACTTTTAAAACTGTTTGCAGACAGCAAATCTCAACATCACTAAAGCCAAGCATGACAACATGAACATGAACATGGGCATGTTCAGAAAACACACAGCAGCTTCACTTCATTGATTATTTAAATCTCCTGACTGGCTGACAGGATCAGTCAGGATCTAATGTTAATTAATGTTCTGTGTCCTTTTACACCCAAATGTCACATGTAGTCAAGGTTTAGACAGTGACTTTAATGGAATAGGCAGTTAACTTCCTGATAAATCCTGAGCTCCACTGGAGCTCCTGTTTTTTTCTGTCCTGTCAAGTTTTAAACAACAGAATTTTTTAAGCCGTGTTGTTTTAATGTCCCATGATATTTCCTGCAGGGACTGTATGTAAGTAATAAGTAAATTGTCATTTCTAGAACATGACACAAATAAAGGCCATATGATACATCACAGTGCAGTACAGCACATACTCCAATGATGCAATAGACTGTGTTAGGACGTGGTACAATGCAGTGCAATACAACACCATATGATACAACATAATACAGCATAGCACAGTGGAATGCAAACCATGACTCGCCATTATAGCACACAATGCAGCATACTACAACTCTTTACAGCATTTTTCAGTGTAATACAGTATGACACAAAACCATAGCATACACATCACTATTATATGACTAGATACGATACAAACTTCAGTATAGCACAGTGTGATAGATTATGACAAAGAACAAAACAAAAAGGCGTGAAACCATACAGCAACATCAAACTGTGCTATGTACCGATTCATGGTTACCAACTCAGGCATGAAATCTGTCATGTTTGTCTTTGTCAGGCTGACACCTCCCTGTTAGACTTCCATAACAACAAGCATGTCTAATGTAAGTACCGAAAAACCAAAAAAAGGGGTGAATCCTCAGCAATAAAGGAAATAATCAGTTCTTCCTTTGGGAAGGTAACTAGTGACAGGACGATGGAACCACAGCGACATGTTGCATGTGACATGTGACTGCCAGTCACTCTGTAGAACTGTGGCTTATTGAAACCAACCAGAGGCCTCTGTATGACCTCCTCTGTGACCTGACCTTCCCAGAGGCATTGCCCCTTATGAGAATGTGACATGGATGTAGTCACTTGCAAAAGTGTACTCACCAATGTATAACACTTTAGTTCACAGCATAGTTATGTTTAATTAGTGCTGGGAGGCAACAATCAGCACTCCTAAAAACAGGCTAAAATCTCTTTACCAACACTCTTTCCATGAACAGCCCCATAATGTCGATTTAGGGACATATGATGCGGATAGAAGAGCTGGCGTTGTTAAAATGAACTGATGGCAAACTACAATAGATGCTGCTGCTCTTATTCAGCTCCAGTAGCTCTTCAAGTACTCTCTACTAGAATGAATGCCAGAAAGAAAGAAATTACAGCAGAGAGTGCAGACAGGTCCATCAAACTCATCTACAAGTTGATCTGATTATTACGTTCTGGTGTACCTGTAACTGTGTAGGATGGACTTGAACCAACCACAAATATACATCCACTTTTAATGTTCTCACTGAAGAAAGTGATCACAGTGCAAGAACACTGAGACTATTTAAAAATACATGTGAAAGTCAATTACACAAAAAAATATATTTAAATACTCTGTATTCACATGGTGAAGTGACTTCTCAGTGTAGGTCCTCAGAGATGTCTCATTGTGTTGAATTACATGGAACATGATAACAAACACACCCCCTCCGCTGTAGTATTTAGTGGTACTCAATCTATGCATGTAAATCTTTGTCTCATCACCTCAATCATCTCATTACTGCCTCCTTTTTGTTCTCCTCTGCCACAGTGCATATCTCTCTCCTCAGACATGACTGGCTGTCTTCTGTGCACACACTGTACAGTGACTGCCAACTTAATATGCACGAGTCTTTCTCTTTCCGTATTTCTATTTCTGTATTTACTTTTACTTCTTCTCTTGCTATCTGATATTCTTTAATTCACATCACAGCTCACGCTCTTCTCTTCTGCAGACATTTCATGCTGTGATTCTTGGTGCTACTGTGTATGCTTTATCGGTTATTTCAGCTCCCTGACCTTAACTCCGCCTCTGCTCTTTCTTGTTGCCGCTGTGCTCTTACTTGATTTAAATTCAAACTGGCCTGCATGAGCTTAGCCAATCAAATGTTCTGCATGATTACTTATGGCTGAGCCCTTTCAGGAAATCAAAGGCTGCTGTCCGTTCTTTCTGCCTGTAACCGGCCTGTGCAACCCCTCCAGTTCTGACACTTATTTTGGTGCATCTCCACCGTGTGTAGAGTTGTATGTGTTGGTCTGAATCAAGATGAGCTATTATACACCTCTCTTTGCTCTCTCTTTGCTTTTATTATAGAATACAACAATTACTAGTTGTAGATTGAATGATCATTTTGGTTTATTACAAAATTAAATGAAGCTGGTGAACTCGTTCAGGCAGCCAACTGCAGTCTGCTGCTGCTCTCATCCTAAGTGTAAAAGGGCAGATAATATCCAGCACATCCTTTCAATGTACCTTTGTGCTGTCAGTGCTTGATCTCTCTCTTTTTGCTAAGTCTGCTACCTCACTGCTCATCTAAATGCTATCCTGTCACAAGTGTAGTACCTACCTGTAACCTAGTATCTGCCTATAGACTCTGGAGACCCAAATGCACTGAAAGCAAAAACTGGTGTACCTTATTTGACATGCATAGATAGATGCTCCTATGGTGCACCGTGGGCATCAGATTTAACATTTTAGCAACAGAGAACAAGCTTTTTAGGTAAATATCACTATTTATGCTATATGAAGTAGTCTATTTTTCACTATTTCTACAGTGACAAAGCAGATCTCACTGCACACAAGGATCTCTGACAGACACACACAGACATAAATACCTGCAACCTTCCATAGGTTATGTGGCTTTGACCAGCTCCTCTCCTGCTGTCTGTTTGTGGTCACCAAAGAACGTTTCTATGGAAATGAGAGAAGTATTGAGTATAGCTAAAGTTGATCATTACTAATTTCACGGCATTGTGTCCGGTGTGCAGGACCCAATGGGGCTCAGGTGTTCCCTCTCTCCCTATTTCTCTTCTTTGCCTCTTATTCCTTTTAGCTCTCTCTAAAGACCACACTACAGCTGCAAAAAAGAGCAGCTTTAGTCGCTGGCTCCTCATTTGATGCCACAGAAATTGAAACAGTCAGAGTCAGGGCATCAAGGCAGTTTGATGCGCCTCATAATGCTTTTAGTGTGCGCTAGACCTTTTAAAAAAATAGCTGTACTTTAAAAACTTCCACATCAGACACTTTCAGTGCATTTGGGCCTTAAGGGGAAAGTTATTAGTGTCACTTCCCACTTCCTGCCGTGCTAAACTTGATGTTACCTTGTAGTGAGTGATGAAGTCAGAGCCCAGACTGTTGGTTCGTAAAGAGGGCTCTATAAGTGGGGATCTAGCAGGTTTCCCAGCAAAAATTGAGCAGAATGTTTGACTATTTGGACATAGGTTTCATGTAAAAGATAACAAAAACAGAAAACTCTGATTAGATGGAGGACCCAGGTACAACATCTTGTTTGAGAACCCCTAGCCTGGACATCATATAGCAAGCATGTACCTATATTTCATACTTAGGTAACTAAACTATGTCATGTTTTCTTAGTTTCTATCATTGTTCCTATCTATAATAATAGACTTAACCTACCAAGTTAATTGCATAGATTGTGGGATATGGTGACAACACTTTACAGAAATAAGAGGACTCAAATAATCAGAGGGATTGTAAACAAATCCCCAGTAAACAGTAAGGAACATGAAAACTGCCACTTCATATGTTGTAAACATCTGTTGTAAACATCCATCAGAGGTTACAGATCCATTTTGTTCAACTGTGACTTATGTAGACGTCTCATTCACATGTATGGACACAAGCAATGAAAATGACAGGATGCCTGCTTTCCAAATCATGGTGTCACCCACTGTGACACAAATAGGCCTTTTCTGCACATGTGTTGGCTTGGCTAGACTCAGTTTTTCTCAGTGCATCAGCCAAACCAGCAGGGAATTGCCTTCCCATTAATACATGCTGCCGACGAGAAGGCTTGTGCTTAACTGATGACACACTTGTCCTGAGTCAATCATTATTTTTGCTGCAATCGTGTTTTTCCATCATACAGCACAGCAGGTAAAAGAAGTTGCTTACCTGTTCGAGGTGAGCTGTTTGCAGAGATGCAGAAAGAGCCTCTTGTCTGCAGCTCTTTATCTACAATCTCTCTGTGAAAGTTTCTGTTTGTAGTCTTCCTCCTATCAGATAACTTGCTTTCATTGGAGAATAGCTGCCAGTAACACAACAAAGGAAAGTTGGAAAACATTCGACTTTATTCAAACTTCTTGCGATTCACACAATCAAAGTCCAAAACTAAGGCTGTCACTATTAAAAAATGTATTTGTACAAGAGTGAACCAAATATTTATGACTTTGAAATTATTGTAATATCAATTTAATTGTGTGTTTTGTCCCCTTTTTTTGACAAATGAATTATAATCAAAATACAAGTGCATAGAGGTGAAGGGCATTTCTGTAACCATAACTGTACAAAACATAAACAAAGCTAAACAAAAAGAACAATTGCACTCAATGAATCTGTCAGCTTTATGGTGGCTGGTAACATGAGTTAAGGTGCATTGCTGTCACTCGGTATGAGAAAGCAAGAATGAGAAGAAAGGAAATGGTTTAAGAGACACTGTGGTGACTATGCAGTATTTCTATAACTGCATCATCAACACATTATCAATATTTTATTTTAAAATTTTACCGGCATCTTCAACAACCCTTGGGCATATTTATTTCCACTCCATTCCATTCTTAAACTTACTTCAAACCTAATTAATAAAAGAAAGCTACTTGTGGCCCAAATTTTTACAATATAACTCTAATGAGCTACTAGGGATTCATCTAAGAAATGCAATGTGAGGAAGAGCTTTGTTAAAGATATAGCAAAGCTTTGTTAGAGATAAAACTGGCCAGTGAAAGGTCAGCATGAAAAATATGTGCTCAATGGAAACACACAGGTTTCAGGTTTGTGAGAGGCAGGTCCTCACAGACTGCATGTGTAGACAAGGTGTGACACAGCGGTGCATCCACATCATTGTTTGGTGCTGTTGGTTTTTATCTGAGTAAAGAGGTCAAGAAAATCTGGTCCAACCATTAGCTTCTTGACATGTAGCCACACCACTGTGACCTCAGACCAAGCAATTTACCAGAATGCAATGTTGTCCTCAACAATAAAAACAAAGCTCTCAAAAACAGACCATGAAGGAAAAACTACCCTTAGATTTATTCTCAGTCCACAGGTGGTGCTGTGGGCTGCCATCGTTTCTGTTTACTGTGAAACTGTCTAACCTGATATCTTTTGTTTGTTTTTCTTGCTTCTTTTCCTTCGTGCAGTGATCGTGGTTTTATTCACAGCATTGAAACGCCAAAGAAAGCAGGAACCTCTCATCATCTCCAAAGAAGATGTGCGGGACAACGTGGTGAGCTACAATGATGAGGGGGGAGGAGAAGAGGACACCCAGGCTTTTGACATTGGAGCATTGCGACACCCGGATGCTGCCGCTGCCTTGGAGGATTCTGCCAAACAGCGACGTGATATCATCCCCACCGACACCCTTCTGTATCCCCCACACCGCCGACCTGCCCCCTCCGCCTCCGGCTCCGGCCTCATCATGCCACCGGTGGGCATGGCATCACGGGATAACGGGGATGTACGCGAGTTCATCAATCAGAGAGTGCTAGAGAACGACTGCAACCCGACAGCACCGCCATATGACTCACTGGCCACCTACGCCTACGAGGGCGCGGGTTCAGTGGCCGAGTCACTGAGCTCACTGGGGACAGCGTCCTCGGAGGCGGAGCAAGACTACAACTACCTGAGTGACTGGGGGCCCAGGTTCAGGAAACTGGCTGACCTCTACGGGGCTGAGGACAGCGACTTCTCCTAACAGAGACACCACAAAAACACACACTCACCTTGGTGTCAAAGACAGGTCCAGGAAAGATTTCCACCAATGCAGGGCCGGAGACAGCAGCAGCTCACCACACAATCTGGATATTAGAGGTTGTGTACGTTTGCTGATGAGCTTTAAGAAACTGTGAGAACTTTCAGAAAAACAGACAACTTGACACTTGACATGACGGACCAACAGATGTGCTGGGAGATGCTAATTTCATTTAATGGGATGTTACCTGATCCTTGACCTGCCTTCACTGAACAAGGATCCAAAAAATACTTATCAAGTCATTTTCAAAAGAACACAAAAATCAGATTTGGGGAATGAAAACTAATGGATGTAGAAATGTAAATTAGTCAGCACAACGGTGGAGCCCGACAACCTTCAGTTCCACCAGCGTGAACCTTATAAAAGACTCATTTCAGGCCTGAATGGAGTTTTGAATCTAAATTGGACTGTATTTTGTATTGAGAATTGGACTTTTAATACTTTGGGGCTTTGCTTTAATCTCTCTCTGGTTACCAAATAACCATTTTGCAGAGTGTTTCTTGTGGCTTTAAACCGAATGGAGGAAAGCACAAGGAACCAGGTCAGTCAACAAAATGCTCCTTACCTCTGCAAATATGGAGTGAAGAGTGGAGGAGAGAACCTGTTTTCTGTTGTTTTTTTGTTTTTTGTTGTTGTTTTTTGACTAAGTGCCCTTCTGCTGCCCTTCGAGCTGAACTGTGGACGCCTGTAGGTCGGTTGAGACTGAAGGGGGCTCATGACTCCTACATGATTGCTTTTTTGTCTATTTTGCTGTCTTGTACAAATGGACCATTCCAGGGGAGCCGTTCTAAAGGATCCTCACTTGAAAATCGCCTTCTTCGGGACACAGAGTAAAAAGAGGACAACCCACAAGACTAAATGCACTGATTTCTTTACGTTTATGCAGGTTTTGAGATTCTTTTGATTCATTTTGTTTCTGCTGCACACAAAAAAAGATATATGATCATGGCATCCTCTCAAGATTTTGAGCTTTTGATTAAGTGTATATTGTGTCAGAAATGTGGTTGAACTGAGTCAGACTGGAAGTATACTGAGTTCTCTGAATCTTTCATTTAACTGGAGTCTTTTTTATATAACAAAATACAACTTACAACATCATGAAGACCATCATTAAACAATGTCAAAAAAAGTATTTTCACTGAGAACATGCTTCGTATATACATGAGGGACATGAGGAAGCCTTGTTTGTACAGTAGAGCTGTCACTTTTTTCAACATTTCACACTGCAGTGTGAGTGTGAATGAACTCAGCAGACTCCAGGTTACAAGTGTTTAAGCACATCAAGCCATTTGAAAGGCAACGATTGTGTAATTTGTCTAATTTTTATAACAACAACTAATCTGACCACCTGCATGTCATGTGAAAGGAGTTGATTGTATTGATGATCCTTCAGTCATCCACAACTCCACAGTTCTGCCTAGTGTTACGGCATGTGTGTCATAGCTCAACTAGCTTATGTACACGGTGCAACACACACACACACACACACACACACACACACACACACACACACACACAAACAGCTAAATAGCCAGATTTTCCAGAGACCAAAATAGAGATCAAATGAGAGTGAATATATGATCTACATTATTCAGATGGTCACAAACAACTCCAAAGGGATGCTCATGTTTCTCCCCCTCTGATTGTTGGTTCATGTTAGCCATGACAAGAATAATATGATGATAGTTCCATCTTATGTCAAATCAGGAGTACAACATTTATGGAACTGGGCTTATTTGCTTTTTTGTCAAGAACTAGAGGAAAGCACTGGAACCACTTTCATGACTCCACAACTAATAAGAAGCTTCAGCAAGCAAGTATTTAGCTGAGCTCAAGGCATGATCATTAAAACAGCTAACTCTGTGTTAAATCAATAAAATCCTCTCACCAGCACCTCTAAAACTTACCAATTATCGATTGTGCTTATTGTTTTCCGTGCAAAAAACAAGAAATAAAAACAACAAGTTGTGGTTTTATTTCTGCACGACTTCCATATTTGGGCAGGGTGCACAGCATCCTGTAAAGACTCTCCTGGTTGCAGGGCAACCTCATGTTAATGCCAAAAAAACAAATAAATAAAGGTAAGGCAACCGGAGAGACATGAAAAGCAGATCATCATTAACAACCATTGTAGAAATAACATGTGAAGGGAATTTTGCTGTTTAACACTGTAAAAGAATGGGAACAAACGTCAAGCTCGTTAACACAGCTGCCTTAGAGTAACATCACCATGACGACAAATTCAAATCACCTGTTGGCTTTGCACTCGCAAGGCACCAAAGATGAACTATATCAATTACACAAAATAACATTGACCTTGGATTCATATTTGTGGTTAAATTGATTTGAACACACTGCTTGTCAGAACACAGTCTTTTGATCCTCGACCTGTTGAAAAAGCGACAGCCCTACTTCACAGTCAGCACTGCAGCTCGAATGTCTCCAAAGGCTGGTAGTCTCATTCTCAGCTCCATGTTATCTCCTGCTCGTACCTGTTTCTTCTCTTAGTAGGCTAATTGCATAGCGAGAAGATATGATCCAAATGTCTTTGCCCAAAGGTTCCTGGCACAGTGCACTCTGTCTTGTCTTGGACTAGAAAAAAAAACAAGAGCTTTTCTACTACACAGGTTTATTTGTTCAGTTATGTTCATGCCAACTCTTGGTTCATTCAGACACATGAGGATTTGTTGTTAAATGTTGTAATTAACCAACACTGGAAGGCAGTGCAATCATCATTTGCTTTGATGTCACAGTAGTTAGTGAAGCAGAAGGTCAGAATCCCATCAGTCAACCTCAGTGCTACTTTGAAAATAACAGTAGTTTCAATATGAGGGATGAAACTATCAAGTCCAAAAATCTGACTGAGACGCTGTCATTCTGATTTGCCATCAGGAGTTTGTATTGTGTGTTTTTGGTAGTTCCAGTAAAGCAGCAGTTTTTTCCAGTTGTGTTTTGTGACTGTGGTCTGCTCTGAAGGCTTAACACAAAAAAGTCCACATATTTTTCTTTATACTGTATTTCATTCTTTTTGTACCAAATATTTATAGAACACATTGTTGATATTCTTAAAGGGGAAAAAAATCAAAATATCATCCAGCTTCACTGTTTTTTAATGTAATTTTGGAGGTGTGAAACTTGCTGTGGGCAGTCTACCGTCCGTATATGATGTATTATCAAGTTGTTAAATTTTATCAAAATAAACTTTTACAGTGAAAGTAGTGTTGTTTTTTTTGGTCCTTCTCACTGCTACACCTGCCTCTTCTGCTCAGCTCTCTCATTAAAAATGGCTGTTTTGAGAAGAAACTCAACAGCTGAAAATGAACTCTCCACAGAGAGGAAGAGGTCCAACCAACCTCTTTGTGCCTCCAGTTATTTCTTCCAACTCCAGCAGCAGAGACAAATCCTAGTTCCGAAGCTAAGAAAAGATTTGTTTCCTGCAAATCTTCTGCAGCTTTAAAGCACAGTCGAGAAGAGCATGTAACATTCAGCTAATCTCCTGTAAATCTGATTTTTCATTGGTTTTCTCAAAGTAATTTTGCATCCTGCCACAGTCTTGCATGTCAGTGTTACCCACTTGTGTTAATACACAGGTTCCCCGCATTAACACTGTGACCGAAGCTGTTATCAGCTGGGTAAAGCAGCTGGCTGCAGCCTCTGACATTCAAGTGGCTCTACGTTTAACATGTTGATGAACCAGCAAGAGGGTCTTACAGAGAAAGGTTCATGTGCCCCTGCTTTCCACCCAATGCATGCTGGGAGAGACTCCAACCCTATGACCCTGAATGTGCTACATTTAAAAAAGTCAGAGTGCATGTAATGCTCAGTATTCATGCACGATATTTTTTCCCAGACAACCATGTTAACATGGTGGTTCATGATTACATAACTGAGTCTTCTGGCTGGAGTGATCTCAACTGGAGTGAATGATCTTGATATTTAATCTCACTCACAAACACTTGACATCACTGTGTGTGTTTGTGTCCACTGCCTGCCTCCTGTTGTCCTTTAGCACTTCAGACACTCATCTCTGCATCTTGTTTGAAAACTTTCCGAGCAAAAACTGCTTTGGACTGGAGATTTGGTGAATATTTTGTAACCCAAACTGGCTGAAAGCTGACTCTGAATTTAATGACATTAGTTTTGAGCAGAAAT
This sequence comes from Acanthurus tractus, assembly GCA_029783725.1. NCBI lineage: Eukaryota > Metazoa > Chordata > Actinopteri > Acanthuriformes > Acanthuridae > Acanthurus > Acanthurus tractus. The sequence continues at coordinate 1,371,492 of JAQNCA010000004.1, forward strand.
TCAGTCTCTAATCTATTCCCACTGAACAGTGACCTAATAACTGCTGCTGGTGTACACTGCAGAAAGGCCCAGTTTACAACAGGAGGGAAACAGATGAGTTTGTGGCTGACCTGCTCATGCCACAGTCGCACAAACTGTGTCTCAGTAATTTGTTCATAAAAAAAATAACAAGGGCTCAATTCCTTTAAGCTTTGTATTCATCAGGACATTTTCTGATATAGAAGATATATCATCTTCATTGTGAGAGTCCAGACACATTTAGCTTTCATTATTTTAAGCACAAGTACACACACTAGAAACTGTACTGTCATGCTATCATGGCGTACTGGAACTCTGAAATATTATAATGGTTTTGTTAATGTTGGTGGTTCTGCCTGTGCTTTCCCCACTGTGACCTTTAAAATGTCTGCTGTAAAAAAATCCCTATTGTGACGATTCACCTCCTGGGAGATCTCAGGAAAATTGGAATAATATTTTTGTAGAAATAATTTGCTTTCTCTCTCTATGACATTTAATATTCATTTCTAAGTTGCAAGTATTGTAACCTTTTTTTAATACCACACTGTTTTTTTTAGTCAACAGCAAAGCAGTATCTTATGGTTAATGCATAAAAATTACTCTTGCCGTAATATTTCTATTAAATTGGAAATAGGATGTGTTCTTACATGTTTCAAACAATCATTCAGTCATGTTTGTGTGTTTATGATTTATTTGATGTTTCATTGTTTCACTCATTAGCCATTTATAAATAACCAAGGCAGAGTAACCAGAGGAGAGGCACAGTCCTAACAGCCCTGAGTGAGTTCCTACTGTTGCACTACAGTTCCCTTGTGCCAGTCAGGGGTTTTTAAACAGGGTTTTGGTTGGATGCTTGATACAAGGTCTGTGGCTAACACAAGCTTTTTGTTCTTACATAAAATTCATTGGTAAAAACCCACCTGTGATTTTTGAAGCTCTTATTGGTCTTGTGTGTTCTATGTGTCTGCTAGCAAGTTGCTAAGACATGAAATGAGACTACAGACATCAAACATTATGATGGTAACTAACTTAGCTTCTGCTTTGCCTTCGCGGCCCCATTAAGTTTTTATTTGACCTCTTTAAAACTATTTAAATTCAAAATTCCCCTCTGCTAGACCTGCAAGCAATTATATGTGCATAGTATAATTGCTTGCAATGTGTTTTCTTCAAGACCATTGACTCTGTTATTAATGCACCACAAACTGTCTGTATAGAGTCTTCCCCTGCTGTTTGTGAAAACTTTCTTCATTTTTTCATCGACAAGGTTGCCTCCACTAGGGCTTTGATTCCACCCCTTACATCTGACCCTTCAGTCCCTGTGCCCTGCTCTGCTGTCTTTGACAGTTTCCACCCTGTGACTCTGTGCTTGTTGCAGAAAATTGTTGGTCAGTTGAAGCCCTCAGGTTCCCCAAATGATGCGGTCCCTCCTCGACTATTTAAGGAGGTTCTACCCACTATAGGGTCCTCTGTTCTGACCCTTATCAATAGCAGCTTGTCCTCAGGTGTG
>JAQNCA010000004.1:1376341-1391012 GCA_029783725.1 Acanthurus tractus
TCAGTGATGTTTCACCACAGCTTACCCATTGTGTAATCCCCATGAAAACCAGCCCAAAAGAATTTACAAAACAGAAAGGAAAAGAAGAAGAACTATTCACCCTATTTCATTCCTAACACCTGATTGAATCACCATGTCAACTCAAGTGCTGAATAATATAAAAGAAAACATTTTCATAAATCTTATCATTTATGGTAGCTATCAAACAGCAGCTACAGGCTGCACAACAGCAGCACAGTGAATTTTCTCCTGTCTATTTCACTACCCTTTTGGAGATATTGGATCATTTACAAAACTTTAATTTGATTTTGATTGATTTTAAGTTAAAACTTGCTTTGTTTTTAACCCAAAAGCAACAGCAGTGCAACTCCAAGGCACGTTTTGGTATGATTGTATCCTTTCACAGACTTTGTGATGTTTTCTGGAAATTCTGTGTCTTTTTAAAGACATTGTAATCCATCATGATAAATCTAAAATTGAAGGTCTTCTGTAATTATTTTATCAATTTTCTCTTCTAAAAAAGCACAATTTTCTGTGAGCCATTTTTTCTTATGATTTATTGTGTCTACTTATTTTACTATAAAAACATTATATACTTACCTACACACATTTTGTTTTTCTTTTAAATGTGTAGTCATTATTTATTTTTTAAACATATTATTTTGCCTAATGACATAGAATTTGCGGGAAAAAATAGAAAAGTCTCCAGAGGGCTACTGTAGTAAAGACAGAAGGCAGCAAAGCATCCTTCCCTTTTTTAACAGTTAAAAATGTAAAAATGTATAATGATGTGTAAAACAGGAGGGAGAGTTCTATTACTTTAAAAGTTTGTGCAAGTTAGAAAGCCTTTTCTGTTGCTGCCCACTGTTTGGAGACATTGTCACAAAGTAGAAAAGGCAATGCTGGGTTCAGCAACATAGAATATTTGGCTCATAGAGGCTCTTTTAAGTTCTGAAACCTTTGACCACAGTCTCAGAGTGAAGACCAATTGAATTTCATGTTAGTTTCATTCAGCAGTAAGAGACACAACTTACAGTCAAGGGTCAAACACCATTATTTTCTACTCTAGCCCATGTGTAGGATTTTTAGACCACTGCTCATTGTATTCAGGTGCTAGGTGCAGTACACTTAAATAGTCTCTGTAGGATATACCTTTCTAAATAGAGAGACCGTGTCTTTGAAAACAGATCATAACAATAGTCCATTATTTTTTACAGGCAAAATTTAGTTTTAAAAATGTCAAATGAAATTGATAGAAAACCACATGACATTGTTTTACAACAGGGCCCAAAGCACCCAAAGTACGTCTGTGATCATTTTTAAGTTCTGTTACCATTTTTTTAGAATACTAAAGCTGTTCATACACATGTGGTGAAGATTGTCCTGAATGAGGTGATTAGAGAAAGCAGTGAGTGTGTGTGCAGAAAGACATTGTACACAGCTTCAAAGGAGAGGGAAAACCGGTATGGTGGCATTACCGGGCCAGAAAAGCCTATCACACATGTTTCTCCAGTAAAGGTCATGTAAGACAAGTGGTCCGAGGTTGAATCCTGCCCTTTCACTTAGGCTGTGACTATAAGACTGATTATGTTATTCTTTTAAACTTGTAAAAAAAAGAAAAGAAAAGAAAAGACAAATAATGAACAGCATATTCAGTGAATACAAATCTCTGAAAAGAGCTGAACAAAATTATTCAAATGAGAAAAATAATGAAATGGTAATGTCTACCTTTAGCTTTAAGTCAGATCTCTGACTTGAAATTAAAGAGTTTAATGAAGCTGCTGAGACCGTTTTAAAGTCAGAAATTACATTTTATTACATCCACCTCACATCACTCCTCTTACTTAGCTTAAACAAACTTAAAGCTCTGTTCCACCCGACCAGTCAATTGAGACTCACTGAGTGCATGTGACCGTCAAAGGCAGAGTGTTGCTGTGTCTAAAAAAGGTGTTGGGTTTTTTCTCCCAGAATAAAGGGAACACTCCAACTTGATCAATACACCACTTAAAGTAAAAAGCTGAGTAAGTCCACCTACATAATTTTCTTTCAGCCATGCAGCATGAAAGAGGAGACCTCTCTACTTTAAAACAGAATACTAAATGTGAATATATCTGTGCCCTCTTTGTTCAGATGAAAGATAAATACTGTAGGCCTACATACACACTATATGCAGACCTGCCAATGATGCAATAAAAATCCTCTTTGTTTTCTGTGCTCATGTGCAAACCCACAATCTGATTCCTATTCAGTGAAGCATGATCTGAGGTTCGTAATGGAATAAGATGATCTATTCATGCCTAAAAGCCAAAACAACATGTGATGCGTTTTTAGCATACACTCAGTGTTTTTTTCAAAACACAACAGAGACATCTATCACAAGTTCTTGATGCCTAACACCTTCATAGACACCATACCACTGAGAGCAATATTTCTTTTGGTTGCCTTAAACTTAAAAAAATGTAGTTTACTCATTGCCTTTTAAATACTTTTAAATAGTTTCTAGTCTTTCTCTTTTTTCCCCTAAATGTTGCCACAATCCCAATGTACTGCAAAACCCTTGATTTGTTTCTACACAGAACTTCAGAGATATCACATAATAAACTGTACAAATTAAAATCTTGCAATGGACTCCATAAAATGCTACATGATGTACTTAAAGGTTAGTATTTTAGCCTCTTCTGGCTCATTGTTTTGGTTTTCCCTTCAACAAACTTCATATTTTTAACAGCAACTGAAAGAAAATTAGCTGGCACTAACTGACAAGTCAGGTACTAGCTCAGTGTCTGTGCTAGGGCAGCTGTTGAGGAGGAGCATGTGGTTGCGTCCCCCAACCCACAAAAATATGCAATACAGTAATTGGTTAACTAAAACCTACCTGCAGGCTGCCAGCTTTATACATAATAAAGTCACATTTATCAGGACTACCATTTGTAATGAGTGACATTTAAGCAGCACGACTGCTTGTCGGCTTCTTCAGATCAAACTAGCAGAACAGGCACTGAGGACAGAAGGCAAATGAATACATAGTTTAACATGAAGTGATACTGAATGGCCGTACAGCCACAGAGTCAGGTAGCCAACACGATCACGCCACGTGATTAACCAACACATGACAACAGAACACAAAGTGTAGACAACACCAGATAACCAGCAGCCATGACAAGACTGTGTCTTCATAAAAAATGGATATGAAACAACACACTCATAATTTTTCCATCCAGAAGCTGTCAGTCTGAATCTATCCACCGAAAAAATAACAGTGAACCCATTACTCTCTTGAAATGTCCATTGACCAATTTTTCTCATTTACAAAAAAAACATGCACTGTAACAACTGAGACTGTGGTTAATTAATATGTAGTGAATAAATACTAGGAAGTTATACATAACAAAAATGACTGAGTACAGTTGAGTTGAATTTATCCCATTTGAACCATTAATTAATTGTGTTTTATTTTGTTGGAATAAATTCAGCATTGAATCACTGAGTAGAATTTAATTACATTTTATTCAATAAAATCATAGTTTCAGAAAATCAAATAATTTTACTCAGTAAAGGTTCATTGTTTTTAAGAGCCTTGCACATCTGCCCACACCATTTTGCGCCACGTCAGCCATCTTTTGCTCAGTGTCAAGGGACAGCCATTTTTGCCAAGTTAAGATCTGTTTAATTCTTTTTGGTTAATGAACTGTTTACAAAGATGTTGCTGCCATTGCTAAAAATGGCTTTACGTCGCTACAAGTTACTAGACAAGTCAACTTTACTGTGCTGTAAATCAAAATTAAAAGTGGTTCGAAGTCAGTCTGCTTTGCATGTTTGACTTAAAGAGTGTGGTGGTGGTCGGCTACATGCAACACAGTGTCAGAAGACTTTTCAGAGTACAACGATATACGGTATGTAAGGCAAGTAATGGTACGTTATCCACTTCAGTTTCCCAGCCCCTAACGTGCACACCGCCCCTCCCCCACATTATCATGCTAGCTAGCAGTTAACACAGAGACACATTAATGTGAAGGTGTGCGGTCTGAAATTTTGCTAACAGAGGTGAGTAATTACACTCACTGCATTTCCCTTTCATGACGAAATCATACTCGATTGTTTTACTCTTGGTATATCAGGATGCTGATGAAGACAGTGTGCCGCAGGACCTTGCTGTTCAGAGGATGAAAGTCTACAGCATCAAGAGTGCTCCGTCAGAGGGTCTTGATGGCATCGGCATTGTGGTAGATGGCCTGAAAGTTCTGACTGCTCTGGATAATTTCCCAAGGACTTGCTCCATGCTTGTTGGGTTGGAATATGCCCTGAATCTTGCCTAAAGAGCTCTGGTACACATTTGAAGTTTTCCAGAAACTTCTCCTTGAGCTGGATTGTTCACAGCTCTCCCCAAAAGTCAGCAGCCTCAGGAGAAAGCTCTGGGCTTAAGAAGAGGGACCCTTTCAGGATGAAAGTGAATTGTGAAGTCCCAGTTAAGACTTTAAACATGGTTCCCTTCAAGTTGTTTGTGCCTAAAGTTTAGTGTTTTGTGCACTGGATGAGTACGGAAAAGGTCTTCTGAGGTCATTCAGAAATAATGTGCTACAGACTGTATGTGTTATGCATTTTGAACTTTTCTCCTCCAATGTATTTTATTTCATTTGTATCTTCTCTTAAGAGTTAGATTTACAGATTAAAACAACTCCTGTATCTGTTCTTGACACATGAAGCTACAGCCAACAGGAAAGCATTGAACAGTGTAAGCAGTAAAGCGGCTACTGTGACTCTGCAAGTGAAAAAAAAATAATGGAAATAGTCACTGATTTGTGGACTTGCAGCTTTAACAAATTGTTCATTGTTTTTTCTCAGATAAATGTTGGCAGTATGCAGCTTTTGCACTTGAACAAGTGTTTTATAAACAAAGTTTTATAAATTAATGTTATCTTGCAGTTACTGTTATGCATAGTGATTTGTTTGTCTTAAGTAGACTTGCTTTGAGAAGGCAGGATTTTTGGTAGATTTTAAATAGAAAAATTGTGTCAACAAAGTGACAATGTAAGTCGATATCATTTATTTTATTTAGTGAATCCAAATCATTTTTATCCAGACATTTAGTAAACTAATATAAATTTCACCAAAATAATTGGTAATTATAAATCAATTTCACTGATATTGGTATTTGGTAAATATGAATTAATTTTACCAAGACAATTAGTAAGTAGAAATTCATTTCACACAGATAATCAGTGAATCTAAATTACTTTTGCTCAGATAGTTTGTAAATAGAAATCAATTTTCCTCTCGTAAATTATTTGATTTTACTAAATATTTTGGGCTTTAAATACCAACATTTGGCATACTTTTACTAATTCCAACATATCATAACTGTTGCTTTCATTGCCATGTACTTAATTTTTTGTTTAAATGTTGCTAATTTAATCATTACCTTTTAATCAAATTTGTAGTACTTAAAATCTGTTCAATTATATCACATGTCACTTTGTTGCCTTAATATTTTAAGTAACTATGGGTCACATTTGTAAAAGATTTATCTGATCCTCTGTGGCATCATCATGAACAGAAGCGTATTAACCACAGCTACCTGCGTGGAGCTTCCTGCATGCTCCTCATTAACATTTTCACTTGCTTGGCTGATAATGGAGCTGGCAGCAGGGTACTTGCTAAATATGGAGGGTTAAGATGTTAAATAGGAGAGGGGGGAAAAACTTGTGGCCTCATTTTTCCTGCTTCTCACACTTAATTGCAACTGACTTTTCCTTTTTCCCAATTTAGTCAACACAGACAGAATAAAGTTAGCTAGCTTACATAATATTGATGTCAAAAAGATAAAATGCATTTTATAGTCAGAGGTCACATTCAATCATAAAATGCACATACACACACATGCACAGAGACAGTAGGTGTAACAGAGAGGGGAAGAGAAGGTGGGCTAATGTACACAATGTTTCTGTACGTCTGCTGATTTGTACTTTTTTGCAACCCTCGCCCCCCAGCCAAATCTTTTGATATGATCAATATAAAGAATATGAATATGACTTGTGGGCGTTACACACTTCACATTTTACGCCTTTTTGCAGATTTTTTTTTTTTCACAACAATCAAAAATTTTGACCTAATGTGCTGAAGAAGTAAATTCAGATGTGATTTAGCAAGAACTATGACAGAACTGAGTCCATAAGGTTCTCAGACTTTTTAGTGGTTTGTTTATTGGTTTTAGTCAGTTTATGTTTTGTGTCAGAGGTTGCTGACTGCAAAGCCTCCACTAACCTCCTGTGCTCTAACCACCAACACTGGCCTGCAGTCCATTGCAATCCATCCTGTGAAGGAGTCAGTTAGCAGGTAACAGGAAGACTCATTCAGTTTGCGTCTGAATGCCTGGTCAAGTGTGGCTCGACAACATTGACTGCTAGCACTAGCATCAGGGAGTCTGCTAGCTTCGATCTCCGAGCTTGTTGCTAAGTTATTTGTATTGAGAAGGTAGTTCAGGCTTAATGTGCGCTGATGGTGTCAGAATTCAGTATTGCCCCATGGAGTGCGATTAATCCAAAAGGAGAAAGGAGATCTGACCTGCATTCCTCTGAGGACCACAAATCAGTTACAAGGACTCTGTTTCTGCTGGACTCTCAGCAGTAAAAAAAGAGAAAAAAAATCATGTGATCAAACATATTGTAAAGGTTTACATAGTTCTCTACCATACCATTAACAAAACATGTTATTTTGTTCTATATCAAACATTTAACATTTATTCAACTCTACTGTCTTTCAGGCCAAATGCTTGTGGGACCAAGCAGGAAGGCATGAGGAGAACAGGAGGTTTGGTTGAAAAAAAATAGGGTTTTTATTCACTCAACAAAACACAAAATATTACAAACTGAAAACTTAATAACTAGGCCTGTAAACGAGGGCGACAAAATAGAATTGTACACAAAACAGCAACAAAACAAGAGGTTAGCTGAACAAACTGACCTAACATAATGAGACATGAGGGAACATATGTACTGGTTTGGCCGAAGCAAATCACACACAAGGGGAAAACAAGATGGACGTCAACTAGAACTAATACAAAAGAAAACTAAGTAGACACAAATCCCCCCTCTATCAAAAAAGCACATGGTAGGGCCTAATGGGCCTAATGGGCCACAGGATAAAGCAGTCCTCCACCCTTGGCCACGCCTTTTGCCTCACCAGGTCCAGACCTCCCACCAGCACGGTAACTCACACAAAGAAACAATGATTAATACAACAGGAAATAGATTTTGATCCTGCAGTGTAAAAATGTGTGCACGCCATTTAAACAATGTAAGGCCAGAAGTAAATAAATGATTAATGTAACAAATGAACAGTGTGGTGTGTACTTGATGTTGAAATGAATTGTTTGGGGTGTGGCTGCCTGCAAATGAAATGAACCTGTGTAAATGAAGTTAGGTGGGAGTGGCACAATCTTACCAGTGCTGGATGTTGCTCTGTGTGGCTGTGGCATCACAGGGAGGGTCGGTCTTAGGCATGACACTGAAGCAAAGAAATGAGTTACTGATTCAAGTTAGCCACAACTAACAGCATCCGCTCTTAGATTCCCCAGAGAAGGACACACTGCTCTCTGCTGTGTGCGTATGTGTGCGTATGTGTGCGTATGTGTGCGTATGTGTGCGCATGCATGCGCATGCGTGTGCATGCGTGTGCATGCGTGTGCATGCGTGTGAGCATGTGTGTGAGCATGTGTGTGTGTGCGCGTGTGCATGTGTGAGGGAGAGAGAGGGCCTCTGAGGCTTGTGGCTTCCCCTCTTCCTGCACTTCTCTGAATTCTTCATACCTCCTTACACTCCCTGTGCTGCTTTTAAATTATGGATACGTGCTGCACTGACTGTTCCCACTCTCTCTACAGCTGCGTATCAACACAACCATTATCCATATACTCCTATGGAGTCTGGGAGTCCTGACAGCAGGAGCTTGTGTAAAGCTGTACATTATGTGCAACATATAACTTTACACCAACAATATGAGACATGCTGTTGGAGAGCTTGTCACATCAAATCTTACCAGGGAAGTGCTCTGTGACTGCAGTATCTCACTATATCCACCTGTTAATGCTGCTGGTGTGGAACAGAGGTAGGTGGTCTACCTTAAGCCTGATAAAGCTCCAATGAGCATCAGGTCCTTTCTGCTCAGCTATATGTATAAGGCATATTCTGAGGCTGTAAATGCTCTACATCCCTTGGCCCTGTGGTGTGTGTATATCCATACATATATATATATATACATATACACACACACGCAAGAACAGTATTGATCCAGGAGAACACTGAGCATCTTTCCGTATCTCCAAGCCGCAAACCGGCGGGACATAAGGCACATAACCCTCTTCCACCAATGAGACCTGGACAAGGATGGACAACTGAAGCATCCACACACAAGTGTGGGACAAACAATCACACTGAGGGGGACAGAAACGTGATAGCTTGCGAGCTCAGGAGAGAGGGAGACAAAAGAGGAGAGGCTCAATCTCCTGGGGGGGTGGTGTTTAGTTCCAAACATCTGCACCCGGCTCTGACAGCCAGGAGAGAGAGAGAGAGAGAGAGAGAGAGAGAGAGAGAGAGAGATCTCAGGACTGCTGATGGTCCAGCTCAGACAAGCCGGTGAGAAGAGAGGACGAGGAGGACATAACTCAGAAGAGAGGGAGGAATAAAACAGAGAAGCTAGTTGCTGGCTTTTGGAAAATGAAAGAACAGAATGTTGGAAAAACGCAGTGGGAGCAAAAAGTTTACAATTTGTTTGACAGTTCATGTGGAAGTCTATTGAAGCTGCATGACTTTAACAAATGCAGGTTCCCTTATATGGTTTTGAATAATTGACTGACATGTTGTAATGATGTAGGCCAGGTCTGCTCCTGACTGCCAGCACATTCCTACGGTCATCTGCGGCTCCTGATAAAGGTACATTGCATTTTGGTATTAAAACTACATCAGTTATCTGCTTCACAGACTGTTTCTTCGTTCGAGCCAAACAGCTGTTCCCACGCTCAGTGAACATGTGTAGTTTAAGCATGTAGGGTTATTCCGTAGTATCCTTTAAGTAGCTTTTGCAGGTATATCTGCGTTGTCCTTTCCACTTCTTTGCTGTGCTTGATGCTGTTATGTCCAGGTTCTATCTTTTTGCAGTTTTCTCCTATTTTAGGTGTCTTATTGGTTGTTTTGAAAGTTAATGAGAGCATTTGTTCATTCACGATCATTCAGGCCCAACATGCGTCTCCTCTGTTTGCCCCAAGTTTAATCCAGAAGAGGATGCCAAGTGCAACCCTGTCATCAGAATGACTATTTGCACTGAATGTTTCTGCAAATGGTGGATGTGTTAAAAGTTAACCTGTTTTATGTTCTTTGCACAGAAGTTTTGCATTAAGAATTAGAGATCTGGTCAGGTTTAGACATGAAAAAGCCCTTGGCAGAGGTTAGAAAAATATCATGTCATGGGTCAAAATAGCTAGTTTTGTTGCTACAAACAAGCTTGAAAATGTACTGATGCTCACCGAAATTTTCAACCTTGACATGATCAGAAACACAGATCTGCTCTGCTCGGTAACCTTTGCTATGCACTGCTGGACACTGATACATTACTTATCACACCAGCAAACTCAACACATCCATGGTTTGCATGAACTTACTTTGATCATTACGACCAAATAAGAAAGAAAAGCTGGAGCTGATGAAAATGTCATTAGTGTTTTGGAAATCTTCAGAGCAAGAACATGGAATTTTATTGAACTTGTTAAACTTGTGTTGTTACACACTTAATTTGCCTTAAAGCATGAAGTGTTATAGAGATCGGGAGAACTGCTGTACTGAACACACCAGAGGAACATGTCCATCAGGAGACTGGAAAACACATATGACATGTGTCATGTCTTTCTTTTATGTATTCACTTCGACTGTCCACACACATAAACTGTTACCAACACTGACTCATCCCTCTGGTTCAATACTGCGTTGTGCTGCTTGCTAAGGGGGAGCAGAGGTGCAGCGCTGGGAGTGTGAACAGGGTCTGTCTCATTTTCAAGCAATAGAAAAGGAAATTATTAAATTGAATTCCATATGTTTCATCATAATGCAGGAAAATAACCAATTCTGATAGGTAGCATGAAACAAAACCATTAGCTTCAATGCATTCCATTTGACTTCTCCATTAAAGTAATTGATTATTGAATTTAACACCAAGGAAGGATGCTTCATCTGACAGGTTATTGCGATAACAAATGAATTTAATCTCCATCTAATGTTTTTCATTTCCTGTCCTCTCCCTTTTGATTAACAGCTACAGTGGTACTTTCTTTTTTACAACATTTCTTCCTCCAGGGTCTCATTCATGGACATCTTCACTCAGCGATGTTCATGAGTAAAAAGAAGACTCAGCAAAATAAAATGGTTTGTCCTTGTTTTCATAAATGGAAAAGAGATGTGAAGTATGAATGCAAAGTGTATATTGTAGGAAGTAGTGCCAATCTATTTGCATATTCATGAGGGTAATGAGGTTAAGTTCTGAGTTCTGAGAATGGACAGAATCACCTGAGTGCCAGACTCGTTCAGTGGTTTTTGGCATTGAAGGTCTCCTCACAGACGGCTGTGACGGTACTTTGACTTCAAGTACTAGTGTGAAGAGACTGTACAGATTGAACATGAGATCAACTAGCCGCACAGATAAAGTTAGCTAGTACAAGATATTTCAATAAAAGAAGCTAACTTAGAGTTAAGGTGAAGTTAAGCTTAAAGTTTGGATTTAATTGCAACAGCAAAGCCACACTGTCGATGAAGTCAGCAGCACAATCAGTGAGGAAAGGTCCTGCAGTCTGTTAGCTTGAACTCAGGGGACAGAGGGAAGCGCTGCATTCTGAGAGCATAATGCTCTGTTATATGAGGCGTGAGAGGTTTTGGTTAAAATTCTAGCTGCATAATGAATAATTACTTAATTAGTTATTTAACGGTTGGGGGGTGGGGCTATCTGAATCTTTTGTTTACAACAAAATGACAAAAGGGATGTTGCTGGTTCAGTCCTTCAGGGTTTATGCAGCTCTGTCAGCTTGGGGGTTGTTTGCTCAGTTATAGCATGAGATTTTGTACTTCATGATCTGAGAAACATTTAACATTTAACGAACTGAGCAAAACTATTCATATCAGCAAAGTGATTCATGAGAACCCACATCAGAGATGACGTGGAACAGACACTTTCCGATTGTATTTGTCTTTTTGTTAGAACCTATATTAGACACAAGGGAAAGTGAAAGCATGATCTGGCCATGGGCATCCAACTGCTTCCTCTTAAAAACGATGAAATAATAAAAATGAACATATTCTACCTGTTTTTTAGCTCTGAAATTCAAAGACATCAGTAAAAAGAGAACCACAGGTCATGAAAGGGCAACAATTGATAAGCAAATATGGAGGCTGAGAACTTGTTGTGCCGGTTCGCCCAATGACTGGAGGTTTTCTGTTACCATTGAACTAATTTCCAGGGCAGGCAACTAAAGAGTGTCTTTGTCCTAAGTGCTTGTTTTTCTGTTTGCTGGCACTGAATAGGTTTCCCTCCACGCCGCGGTCCTCTAAGATCTGTGACAGCCTGTTGTCTGGCAAGGACTGCTGCTCTCTGATCCACTGGCTAAACACGTTCACACATTCAATGTGCTGTGTTCACAGCTGCTCTGGTGTAGCCAAATAGAAAATTGGCTCTGATCAGTCAGGCCTGAAAAGGTTCAGAAGTTGAGATGTGTCCAAAAACACAGGTCTCCTCGAGGCTGTCTGCCACCATCCGAGCCGAGGCTTTATTGATTTGTGGCATTATCTTTCGTGCTTCACTTGACATTTGCAGGGCATGGTCAAGTGTAAAACACAAAAACTAAAACTGACAGATAGGCATTCAGACACACATAAGTACACTAACACTTAAAGTAACCGTGCGCCCTTATCCTCTCTTTTCACGCTTCTAAAAAAGAGTCAACACTCTGTATAAGGATGCTGCCCTCGCACAAACTCCTGTTAGTCACTATACAATTCAAAGGCCAGACTATCTTTCTGCAAGAGCACAGCACATATGGCAATGCACATTCAAACAGTATGAAAAACATGCAACATGCATGCATATCTATACACATGTGCACACCCAAAATATGCACACCAACCCTCCCACTCACACTCTTCAGAAGCTGTTGTGCCAGCCTTGTGTGTGGGCTGTGCAGCCTAAAGCTGTTTCTGCATCCTTGGGCTCCTCTGTCCAAACCTCTGCCTCTGACTGCAGCACTCATCCAAAACACTGAGAAACACAACCAGCATTTCAGGAACACAATCATCAAGAGATGTTTGTATTAATGTGCACATCATCACACCTGGGATTTTATAATTGGGCATTTTTATGACATAAGTGAAAGTGATGTGTTTTTTATTTGTTTTCTGATGAAGCAAACTGCCACACATTTATTTAGCTTTTATTCATATACCTGCTGTGGCCCGGTGAGCGGGAGCAGCCGGGCTTCAGTGTGGAGCTGTCTCACACTGCAGACTTGGACCGGTTCTCACATCTGTAATGCTCAGTACCAGAACCAGTCCATCAGCCACAAATATCTCTGAATACATTTCAAACTCTATCAGTCCAGGCTCTTTCATGTAAGGCTTGTGACCTCAAACAGGTCAGCGCTGGCTGTTGGCTCTGGCTGTAGAGGCTAACACTGGCCAGAGGAAAGAAAGGAGGAAAATAAAACAGCTGCACACTGATATGTGCTGTACATTGGATGTGTATTTGACATAGGAACTTTAGACTCTTTCTGATTTGCACAAATGGAGCACTGTCCACAAATGTATGTGTAGCAAGTCAAAGCAATAGCTTTAATTAGTAAATGGTCCAATTAACGTCACCTGAGTTGCACGCTTTTGCCACTGCTGGCACGACGGCTTTTCCTGCCTCACAAACAGAAGCAGCCATGTATCAGAGGCCCTGAGGATCTCCATCGTCCAGCCTGGGACAACTCAAACTCCTGGCAGGGATCGTGCCCCAGTGATGGGAAATGTGTCCACAGCTACAACCCAGAGACCAGACAGCAGTCTTTGCAGTGGAGAGTTCACAGACCACAGAACAGAAGGTGGTGTTTCAGTTCAGAGGTGCACCAAAAGAGCATGTTTTGTTTGACTCTCACAGTGTTCATCCCCTGGGCTCAGACTGTTAACAGTGTATACTACTGAGGGAACAGGAGATACTTGCCCACAAAAGCTATGGCTTGCATCTCTTAAATGCACATGACTGTACTGAGCTTCATCTGTGTGCAACAGAGCAGTCTCTGAAGGGTTTTTTTAATCACATCTAATATTAAGTGAACTTGTTTTGCAAAGCCTTCTGTATTTTACACACTGCTCTGGCAGCTTCATTATTAATCAAATCTTAATTTGCAATTCCTGCCACTGGAGGTCTGGAATAATCACCAAATAACAAAGAGCAAGACATAATTTGATGATGTGCGAAATGTGGATCATGGGATTAGTTTATTTCATAGCTACCATTGCTGATGAAAGACCTTCTGACTGACCCGAGTAGAATTGTTAGAGACAAGATAATGTTTCAGTTTTTAAATTCTTGTTTAATTTAGTTCCGTCTTGCAACCTCCTTTTGCTCTCTGACTGGTGCTCTCCTCAAGGTTAGATCACAGCGACAACATGAAGTTCACAGTCACATTGTATCAAGTTACAATTTCTCTGGCTTCATATTTTGTTGGAAACAGAAGTTATTTGGAATGTTGTAAAGCGTGACATATATTATATTACCAAACAATTGTATTAACTCTTTAACATCTACCTTTTGGGGTCTTTTTGGATTACCTACATCAAAAGCTTCTGATAGGAAACTGTACAGCAAAGGGGTTTATTCAAGACTATGACAGCATTGTAAAATAACACGTCACTACATAAACAGAATGAACTTTGTGTCTATACACTTCATGACACTTGTAGCTGTAATGGCAGTTCTTTTCAGATGAGCTTCATTCTAGAAGCAAACATTTACAGTTTTCCACATTTATTTAGAATATGTGTTTGCTTAAGAGCTTGTATACTTCTAGTTATCTACATTTCTTAGATTATCATAATAGCTTTGCTTGACTACAGTCATTTTAAAGCCTTTAAATGCATTTTAAAATGCTTGATTTTGAATACTTCTTGGTGATCCAAAAAATCACTTTGTAAATCAACAATCCTGAATTTTAACAGGAAATGATCTCATCCTCACTCTTGTTCTTCTTTTGGAGTTGGAATAGGTGTAAGCAATTAATTTCACTCCAACTGCTGTGAGAATCATGGAACTTACTGCGTCAATGCTTTGCATTAGATGTGCCTTTAGGTTCTTGCAGTCATTCTTACATTCTTACAGTTTTTACAGGGGCCTTTGTCTTCATTCGGTGCTTGTGTGCACAGAAGTATTAACACACAGTTCTCTTTTTTCACAGTTTTGTAAAGATGCTTTGATTGCATTTTCCATCCTGTGAGGTCTGCAGACACATCAGCAGCTGTAGCTCCGCCCAGGCCTTTGTCAACGGGGACTTGCATTTGAGATCTTTTGCAAGCAGTTACGTTGCCATGTCAATTCAATTCAATTCAATTCAATTTTATTTATATAGCGTCAATTCACAACAAGGTTGTCTCAAGACACTTTACAT
>JAQNCA010000004.1:1399349-1425823 GCA_029783725.1 Acanthurus tractus
GTAACAAATTACTTTGAAAAGACAGTAACAAGTAATAAATAATGCATTACGTTTTTGAAGTAACTTGCCCAACACTGCAAACAAGTAACAGTTACAGAAAGAGAGCGTAGTGCAACATTCTGAAGAGCATGAGGTGCACTGTACCGAAGCTGGCAGCTGTGGCTGAGGAGGGACAGCAGGTCACACTTATCAGATGGTCCAAGTTTTAATCCTGCAGTCTGCATGCTGCAGTGTGTATGCAGCCGGGGTTTATATGCTGCGGGAGCCTGATGACCATTCCCAGAGAGGGAACAGACAGAGGCAACAACAAACCCATTCACCACCATTCAAAAGTCTGGAATCACCTGCCACAGTGTCCTCAGTCCAGGCCATCACATACCGTTGTTGGTTCCTGGCTGTCACCTTCTGAAGCGCTCAGCAACCTTCAGCATCTGTGTGTGATGCACAAACCTTCCTGAGAATCTTTCTGACGAGAGGTGAACCAAGTGAAATGGTCACAGTTCAGATGAATGTTTCGCATAGCAGGTTTAAGACGAGGTGATGGACTTGCTCTCAGGTCTGCAGGCTGAAGGGCCAGTGTGTGACCAACCTCTCCGTCCCCACATCCATCTCTCCATGGATGTTTTTTACCCTTTTTACTTGGTCTGGTGGAGCTGTTGCCACCAGTGTTCGGTACGGACACAGGCGGCGTTGCATTTGGTGAAAGCCTGCTGCGTTACACACAGTACGACAGGGTCACCCTGTGTGTTAAAACGTGAAGCAGTCGCAGTTCTGACACAGCTTTTGTATGTGACAAGATGGGAAAACCACAAAAGCTTTATTTTATCGAGTAAAGTGGTCAGGAGGAATACACTCGCAAATGTTTTTTGCTGCTTTTGGGTTGTAGAGTCCTCTTCACAAATAAATGTTACAATGGTTCAACCAAACTGACTACTGCAAGCACAGGGAGAGAAGGAGGAAAAAACCCTCAGTCACTGGTACAATAAACTGAATTCTTGGTGTTAGAATCTGTGTGGATTTGCAGACGTGTCTGTGTTTTTCTGTGCAGGGTTCAGTGTGCTGTTCTCGCTCACCGTACTCAAAACTGTAAGAAAGAAATGGACAGAGGTGGGACATGGAAAGTCACAGTTCAAGCCTGTTTAGTTATCCATTTGGTACGCTCTGAGGCTCTGTTTCGGTTCGGTCATGATCTCAGGTCACTTGTGTTTTTCTGAACTAAATTGAAATCAAATTCAACAATTTCACTGCTGGGACAATGAAGAACGGATGTTCTTTTCATTTAATTGTTCTTTTTGGGGGTCTATACTATTTCAAATGTAAATATTATGAGGATGTACTATACTGTTTTATGTTGTGGTAGTACACACAGACCTGAAGCAGCACTGAGGGAATGTTACATGCATGTTTACAAACATATTATTACATAAAATATTGTACAGAAAAATCTCCATTCACAAAAAATCACATTAAGAGTTAGTTCAGTCATAGTAAGTTTAACTTTATTGTGCAGCGGTCTGCATTCATGGCGTCCTCAGTCTCACAGGTGTAAACGCTGAAAATCGTAGCTCACTCTTCACCTGTGCTGAATCCCTGAGACTTTAAGAATAGCAGAGGTTTAGGTTCCATTCTCAGAAATATTAGGAGCTTTACTGAACATGAAAACTGGTTCAGCTGAAAGTCTTAGTTGCCTAAACCAATCCTCACATTGTGGTTTGATCTGCAGCTCTGTTAAAATGCACTGGGAGGGATTCCGAGGTAGAACTGGATGACTACAATCTTTTTTTATAAATGGTGAGAAATTCAAGAAGAGGAGGTGTGGCTATTGATGCGAGAACTCATTTTACCTGTACTGTACCTAAACTTAACACAGTCTCAGGGAAAAATGTTGGGAGTTTTAGCTGTAAAAGTCTGCGTTTAAATAATTCAGTGTGTTTGGAGTGTAAAGACCTCCTGCTGTTTCCTCCGCGGCTGTCAGTAAGAAAAGCTGACCTTTAAGCCTGATGTAAAAGTTCCAAAATGATTTATGATTTTCACTTTTATTGTTTCAGTCCTGCTACTGATTATTTAAAAAAGGTGGCATCAACTTCTCTCAGATAGTCCCTGACCCTCTCACAACAATCCCCAAAGAGCCGTCAAAGTTATCTCCAACTGACTCCATTCTCACAAACAGAGAGGAAAAATAAGTGGCTCAGGAGCATTTGAGGTCTCTGGTTCTCAGCACAAATTTCATCTCTGCTTAAAGAGAAAAAATAAAGTCTGGGCTCTTGCCAGACAAACGCGGTCACTGGCCTGATTTCAGGCAGCTTGCAAACAAATGCACATCTTAAATAAGAAGGCTAAATCTAATTAATGTTTGTTTTTGGCTCCCAGATCATTTTCCAACCCAGCAGAATTCTGGAGGACAGTGAATTTTCTCAACCTAAAGACGTCTTCCCTCTCATGTCCTCGTCTCACCACAGCTGATGGATGTGGATCAGAGTGATCGGAACATTTTAAAGTCTGGCTTCAGGTTTGCATCTTGCATGTCAAAACCCTTTCAAGTTTTTTCTTAACATAGCTCTTCCATGACATTTTCACACCTTTATCACACAAAATCGATATCAAGAAAATGTTTCAATTTACCCGAGGCTTTCATCTTGAATTTTGCTGTGAGCGTCTTCACAGCTTTCAGTGCATTTACATCACTGGCAGTAATAATCAAGTCGTCAACCCGTATTATCACAATCTCTGTCTCATTTTCTGTTTTTCTTTGCTGTGAACACAATAATAAGCAGCATTTTGCGCAAAGCTGTTTCCACTCAGATACTCACATAATGTTTCTGTCTCAGTGTTTCAGCCCATACTGTCTTTTTTATGTTCCTGTTTTTGTGCTGGATTTCACCTCACAGCCGTTTGAATGTGCTGCAGTTTGCATCGACAGTTTAACACTGGTCAGGTTAACAGTAGTGGATACTTTCCCTTCATATTCCACACCCATGTTTTGAATGTGTCCTTTGGCTCCATGTCACCCCTCGTAGTTGTCAAATCAGTTGACATTGTTCTTAATTTCATACATCTGATTCTTTCAGAGGGGAAGGTTTCTCTGGGTAAATGTGTCCACCTCAGAACTTGCATTTCTTCACTCATCACACTCGGTCATTCCTTTTAGTTAAATGAGGTCACAGCTTCCTCCAATGTTACAGATGCGTTACACACAGTTTTCTATCAAGAATCTACGGTAGCCAGAAGACCGTCACTTTCCTCAGCTGACACACAGTCTCTCGGGGTTGGGTTGAGTTAATCCATTCTCAAACAAAGCAAACATAAAAGTTCAGACTTTAAAATGGACACGGCTGAATCAAGTGATTTATAATAGGACACTCGATGCTGACTGCTTGAATAAGTTAAGAAAAACAAAACAATTCATGACAGTGAAAATTCCTCAGGTCTTTAAGGGTTGAATAACTTGCCTCTTGCTCGCTGCAGAAGGGTGTTCATGCTCATGGCTCTCCCAGTGTTCACCTCAGGCAGAGGGACTGAAGCCTGGCCCTGAGCGAGCACAACCCACTGATTTCAACTTTAGCATGCTGGAAAAGTCAGCTTGCTGTTTCTACACTGACTACGTTTCTGCTTGTGTTGACATGCTCTGACTCTGTGTGCTCTGGTCCTATCTTCAGCACACGGTGTCCACACTTTCAGCTCCTCAGTCACTTACACTTGTTAAAGCAGGTCTCAACCACTCACACATCAATGATGCTGTCGACTGATGCTGCAGCATTTTCTCAGTATGCTCAGAACTCCACGGTCGAGTTTGGACTTCAGGAAAAGACGTTGCCACCTCACTTTGTGTGACGGCAGTAATGAAGAGTTGGAATCATTTCGGCAGTCTCTAAAAATTCCCTGCCGTCACTCAGCGTCACACCAGCAGTTTTAGGTGATGTAATGGCTTTTTTCACAGAGCACAGCAGACTCAGTCTCACCCTTACTGTTCATGCACTTCTGTATAAATTCGAGCAGCACATCCTGGTACTCTGGCCTTGCATCATCTCTGTGCCTCCTCTTAAACTTTAGTTTGACTGATGGAATCATTCTGGTTTTACTTCTCAGAGCCCAACTGCAACAGTCCTTGTAACTCTTTTCTTAGGAGACCACTGTAAACTGAGGAGCTGAATATTGTTTGGTGAGCAAACTTCCATGCAGCATGGTGCCGCTTTCGTTCTTCAGCTTGGTGCTGGTTTCATGTAAAAGCACTCATTTTCACTGAAGAGGAAGCACAGTCATTCTGAGGGGAGGGAGGTGAAGTGTTGTGCTATAATCAATACATGCTAATTACATGCAGCTTTCTTTTGCCTGCACAACAGTCTCTGTGAGTCTTCGGTGCTTTCCGCCCACTGTTTGCAGCCTCCATCATTACAGGTGACAGACTTTAATGTGTCTGTGTTTTTCCCATCCTCCTTTGGCAATTGAACTTCCTCAATGTCAACATACTTATTTATAATTGTGTCTTCAAGTCCTTGCAGGTTAAGATGGCCCAAACATGTCCCCTCTCTCACAGCTCTTCTTAACTCTGTGAAAAACAAGCTAAGACCAGAGGCAAGTCGAGTGGAAGATGGGAGCACAACTGGCTGTATATTTTGATGTGTCTCTGATCAGTAAATCACAGGAAACCATCTCTGGGCAGCTCTACGCTGAGGTGAACTGCTCTGTGCTGAGTGGTGAGTCTCTATGAGGTGGAATCAAACAGCCAATGTGCTCTTGAAACTATTTGGTTAAAATCTGGTTTGTAATCTTAGTGTGGGCCCACAGAAAGGCCATACGAAATCAATGTGATGGGTAAATTTGGGTGAACTATATCAGATATACTTTTGCCTAAAAGTTTTGGCTGAGAGGGAATAACTGATGGAACTTTGAGTGGAACTACCAGTGACCAGATAAAGTCTTTAGTTTTTAGAACATCAACTAACATTACCTACCATTACAGGTATCTGCAAAGGTTCCTGTGTGGTCTCTTCATCCAGTGTTCAAAGATCTGACAGTATGTTGTACATCACAAGCTGCTGCTCCCAGTCATAAAATGACAAAATGGAGTAAAGCTCTGGAGACTCGTGGATCAGGTACTGCGTGATATTTATACCGTCAGCACATTTTCATTTTCAGTGCCTGATGGGGAAAGTATCAGGAATGATTTTTCAATCTTTGCGCTTATCAAGATAAATCAGGGTCCGTGACTTTTGTCATTGGAAGTAGCATAATCAAGGCAAAGGAAACTGAGTTCTGTCATTGCACCAGAAAAGAAGGAGCTGAGCTTTTGGTGAAAATGAAGTTCTACCATCTTTGCTCTGAAACCACTAAAAGACATGACTGGATGGTCCAACCATGTTTGTCATGCAAATTGCTGCTCGTAAGGAACACGAGATAACAGGAATCAGTTGCACTGTGTGGGCTGTAACCTTTTCCCAAAGATGCACTATAAATTGACTGATCGAACATTCAAGCCATCAAATCTGATTAACCTTTCTCAGCCACAAGCAGAATTTGTTTTTTATTGTTTTCTGCAGTCTACCATATGGGGAAATATTACATTTTTAATTAAAATAAATGAATCTTTGGTGTTGAAAATGTTAACCTCTGGAGCAACAATGCCTCCTTAACATCTGATTTTATTTAAACTTACAACTGTGTCATATTCGACACTCACTGGGCCGGTTCCTGTTTTTGCTTGAAAGACAATATATCGCGGTATGTCGCTCTAACCAGAGGTGACAGCACAAACATACTGAAAGTGAATCAGCCAAGAATTCCATTGAAATCAGTCCCTTTGAACTCTGATGCCTGATGTTATTTTGCGAGGGAAAAATGATTCAGGAATTTCCAAATCTATGTCACTCTATTCACTTCCAATCTAATGCAATCAGCAAAGCCAAGCATATCCCTGCTTTCATCCTTTTGATCAGAAGGAAAAACAATTTACACTTTTTCATTTCAGAGGCAGTGTGAAATGAAAGCAGAATAAAGGAGAGTCAGTAGCAAGGGCACAAGACAGAGAGAGATGGGAAACAGTGGGGTGTTAGCCAACGGATGAAAAGCATTGAGCACATTTCATTAAAGTGATCCATCATAAACGTGCTCAGCACACACACACCACACACAGCTACATGCACACATACTGTACAAACTCAGATACACACAATCACACGCACACGCAGTACAAACTCACATTCACACACCACACATACTGTACGAGCTCACATACACACCACACAGTCTCTCTCTCCCTCACACACACACACACACATGCACACACACACACACACACACACTCACACACACACACGTTCACTTAAAAACAGAATTACATGGCTAAAGCATTGCTCTGTGGTGCATAGAAGCTGATAAGTTAGCTGGTTTCCCTGCAGTACAAAGGAATTTAGGCAGCAAGTTCAACATCAGCTTCAAGGCTGAAGAGGTGTGCAGGTAACAACAAATGACTGATGTCTCTGCATTCCTGCATCACCTGTAGTGTGCCGACAATGCCGTGTTTAACAGTGTCAAACTAAGCTTCACATGATAAAAACCTCCTGGCAGGTCTATCAATGACCTTCAAACTCATCTCTAAAGTTGAGTAACTGCAACCTCGTAAAGACAGGTGTCTTTCTGGTGTCTCTCATTAAAGCCTGCAGATGGAAGCCTTGTGTGTGAATGTAAAAGTGCAAATCAGCTTTAACCCTGCTAGCTTCCAAATACAAAGTCTGAGTAAACTCTCTTTGAGCTGATTTGTGAATGGATCAGCTCATCATCCAACAAGACAAAATATATTAGAAATTTAAAGCAAAAAGATAAGAATTAAATCTTTGGCAAAACATTTCCTTGGCAGTTGCTCTCACAAGCTGCAGTCGAATGTCTGAGACCTTTTGAGTCTCTTAAGTCATTATTCAATTCTTATTCGTACAGACAAAGAAACAAGCAGGGTGCAACTTGAAAGTCTGTGGTCTGTGCAGAACATGATGTGCTTGAACATCATTATGTGCTTTGCAAAAATGTAGTTGATCCATCTAATTATGCTTTTATTGGTTTTTACCTGATCAAATAATAATAGTTCAGTCAATTAAAGGTCAAAAAAAAGCTTGTGAAACCTTGTGAAACAAGATTCCAGAGTCTAACAGACGGAAAATGTTCCTCCAAAAAGCATGTAGTTTTTCCTCAGAACGAACATTTCCATCTTTGTCAGAGCTGAGAAGTGATGACTGTGTGCACACTTCCTCATCACAAACGGGGATGTTTCTTTCATGCTGTAGCATTTGTTGATGTTTTTCTGGAGCCTGTAGTTTCTTGTGTTTAACATGCATGCATTCATGTTTTTTTTCTTTCAAATTAATAATAACTCATGCCCACTTATCAGGGCTTCCTCTGATCCAAGAGATCTTAATAATGCAATCCAGCTGTATCATTACTATGAGAGAATAAGTGGAGTCCTTGAGTCCTCATTTCAGATACTGTTGCATGATGTTATATAGCATTTTTGTGGTTATCATGGTCAAAAATGTAGACCCACCCCTAAATGTGTGATGGGATTTATCACCCTTCACTGAAGTGAAGAGGACTGAAAACTGTGAAAACAGTGTGAATGACAGGATTGCTTTTCTCAGGTGATTTTTTTTTCCTGGATAGAGAAAAAAACACTTCTGTCATTGACAATGTTCAACATTCATTCTGAGCCCCTCAGATACAACAACATTTACCCTGTTGTACATGTTTGGAGGTCCAAATCTCACTGTCAAAACCAGATCAAGATACCAGCAAGTTAAATAATTGTCTGTAAGAAAAAATAAAAGTGGCAAAATAACTGTTACTATTTGGGTAAACTGATCCGTTACAGCAGAGCTGACAGTGAACCATCAGAGGCCTGTGTATCTTCTGCCAGTCGTTCCATGGAGCACACCTCCACCCTGAGCTGTGGGCCTTTTTCTTCTACTCTCTGTCTTTCTATTTTTCTATTTGCTCCCATTACTCTCATTCTTTCTTCTACATCAAATCTCCTGCTGTGTTTTTGTTCACTTCCTCTGTCGTCTCACTTTCTCCTCCATCCCCCCTACCTACACCAAGTATGCTGCTGTACTTTTAATCTTGCTCTTTTCTCTTTCCTTCTTCTGTGCTTCACTCATCCCTCTTCTGTGGGTGCTGCTCCCTCCACTCATCGTCCTGCTGTCATCTCATATAGGCTGCAGTCCAAACCAAAAGGAAGAGAGATCAAAGCCTTCCATTGCTCTCAAAAGCCACCAAGATCAAAGGGTGGATCTATAAGCAGACTCTCTTTCACACACACAGATACACACCTACTGGATAAATCCCATCACACATCTATACAGAAACACTGCTTCAGCTGATAGAGCTGCTTTAAGATGGTAGAGAAGAAAACATTTCAGCAGCTGGATTTCCGTTCATGTGTTCGTGTGTTTGTGTGTGTTTGATGAGTTATTGATTACACAAGCTGATGGGAACATTTTTTTTATAAAGTTTGTTTCTCCATGTTTTCTCCCTTTTTCTTGGTTAGGCCGGACCGATTCCTGTTGCACTTCAGTTGTTGTAACAACTCAGTCTGTTTGCATGGAGGGAGCGAGCACAGCCATGCGCCTCCTGTGATGTGAACTCACTTACATATAGTGTTTGCTTTTGGTAAATAAAATTCATTTTATTTTCTTTGATTAAAAAAAAGTAATTGACTTTTACTGTTGATTTTGCATCTGTTTAATGATTCTTGCAAAATCCTGTTTTTTTAGCAGAACTGAGCTGGATTAAGTTTTTTATGAGTAAGCAACAGCATTTATAGCCAGCATTATAGCTTGCTAGTTTATTTTGTGTCAGACACAGTTTTATAGCAGTAATTATTGCTTCTCTCCCTACCAAAGCTGCAAACACAATACTGACATATATCTTGTAAAGATGGTAATACTAACAGAAAAAACACAAGCCTATTTATGCATCAAGCAGATACAGAACATCAGCAATTTTTGGAAGTTGTGTTTGTGTCAGTTTTGGGTGCCTTTGTTAATTCAGCACTGTGTTAGACTTACTACTTCTAATACATGCGGTTTTGTTTTAAACCGGCCTATATTGAAAAGATAACAGAACTGAGTGTTGTAACTGTCATAACTACACAATCTTTTTGGTCAAAACAAATCTATCTGTATTCTCATAATATCGCTTGAATACAGTTTTCTATGTAGCAGTGGCAAATCCACGTGTTCCTAGTATGCTGAGGTACATTGCTATGTAATAACTGTACATTTCAATTAATTCTCGGGTGATTGCCTGTCTCAAAACTGTCATATCATGAGTTTCTGAAAATGTGACTGATGTGGTATCTATCAAATGTAATGTTTCTCAGAGTGTGTTGCATGGACGGATGCAAAGACAGTTAATAATGTGAGAGAGAGACTTGGATTGCATTATTGAATAGTGCTGACTGAAGACTCCCTGGCTTTATTAATTTCGTATGCTTAAATTGATGTGTTTGGGAATGATAGTCAAATGTCATAATGGGAAAAAGAGCATAATATAGCTAGAAACTACACATTTCATTAATAACTCACTTTGAAGTTGGCCCAAGGATAATTTACAATTATATAATGAAAAAAATACTCATGTGGGTAAAAAAAAAAAAGATAAATATGAGAGGGATGTTAAAACACCTTAATTTAATATATCTGTCATGTCTTCACAGAGTCCATAGTAGTGTAGATACCTGTTTTCACTGACTGCAACCCTCCAAACGAACAACAGTGTTTATGTAATGCTCGCTTGCTGCCAAGTTTTATTTCCATAAAGCATAAATGTAATGTTCTTTTTATTATATTCTATCACCGCATTTATGTCAACACAGAGAACTTACATTTTGTTTGCTCTATTTATTGACTTTTACCTTAACTCTTGTTTCTAGCCGGACACAAAAACAATGCCCGGTGTCACTTCCGGTGGGTCTGAAATGGGCTCGTGCTCTCCGGTAGAACCGGAGACGGTCTCTCTTTGGTCACATTGCTAGCAGATTGTCTTTGCAGGTGTAAATTGAACACATTTTATGACGAAACGTGTTCAAAGGGAGGAATGAGAACATGACATTTGATAACGAAAGCTAAGTTCGTGTTAAAGAAGCACGTTATTCTGCGTCACGATGAGCTCTGTCCCGCTGAGGAGGTGCTACAAGGAGCTGCCGGTGCGGATAGTGGAGGACCACCAAGATGTAAGCCTGGCTTCCATCAGTGCAGCTGTGACGCTAGTACACAGGCAAGAGCCTGCCTATTCTTACAGTGACGGCGTGTTGAAGTTCCTGCTTGACAAAGGGCCGGTTTTGAAAGTTTCGTCGCTAACACTTGTCTCCTTTCATGGGGTTTCGAGTGAACGCCGCGTGCATGTCGCTCGCCCCTTCAGCCAATCAGCAGCCTCACAGCAAGCCTCCACGCGCTGTCTCAAACATGGGTCACACATCAGCTCACTGACTCTGGAGAAGGACTCCGGTCTCTTTCCGGAAGAAACGTGGCTCATGCTGAAAAACAGAAAGACACCACAGTCACGCATGACATCGGGTTTTTCTTCTTTCAAAAATATCTTCACTCATTCGACTTGAGTTATTGTGTGACTGTTGGGTTTGTGCTTGTGGTTGTGAGGTGTATCGTGTTTGTCTCGCAGCCGCTCTGTCCTTTCCTTTCTGTCTGTGCTGCAGTCCTCTGGCTTGTTCTAGTGTCAGCACTGCCACTTGTCATTTATTCAGGAAACACATCTTCCCTGCCAGATGTTAGCTAATACGTCAAGCAGTCAGAGGGGGTTCCTTTCTCTAACCAACGTATTAATAAATGTGCAATTACTACAGCACCAACTTGTGCACATAAAACTTGTGTGGATTGTGAACAGCTTTCATTTTATGCTTTCTAATGTAGCAGTTGTCAATGGAACATTTGTTTTTTCTGTTTCAGTGATCCACATGGAAAGTGTCAGTCACTGATACTGAAAGTGCAAGTGAAAAACACCTGCTCACATATCATTCAGCTACATTCTGTATTAATCGAAGAGCTTACAATGCTTACTCTACTGTGTCTTCATTAGGTGGTGTGTCATATTTATCGTGCCATTGCTTCAAGACACCTTCCTTTGAAGAACATAAAGATGGTGCATTTAGACTCTCATCCTGATCTGCTCATCCCCGTCAACATGCCCGCAGACACTGTCTTTGATAAGGAGAAACTCTTCAGGTATGTGCATGTAAGAGTATAAGAGTATGTCAAAACATAGTGACAAACATCCAAGCTTTTATTCAGTCAGTCAAAACATGAGGCTGTGGCTTTTATTTGTCCAGACGGAGGATTATGTACACATGTGACAGCAGGTTGTGGCTGTGATGTCACTCACATCTATGGTATGCTGGGTTAACTCCCCAAATCCCCATGAGCCTCTGCACACCTGGGGCCTCATAGATAAAACTGCACTGGATTCGTGCCAAAAGGTTGCATGTAGACAACACACAAAAAGTGTCTATGGACAGAAAAATTCTGATTTACAAAACAATTTGCACACATCCTGCATTGGTTTCCCTTTACATAGCATTGATAAAAAAGGCGTAAGTGTCGTAGCATGTGGAGAACACAGTGTATAACTGTGGCTCAAGAACAAAAATGAAGCGTGGTTCCACATAAGAGACAAGCCTAAAGGTCCATAGCCTTATAGCCCCATAGTGTTTGTGCTACGGGCAGGGGAAAGGAACAAGGCTTTATCCCCCCCAATGAGTGACTAACAAAAATAACTGGACAACCGTGAGTATTGATGAAGGTGGAGGGGAGCACAATGTGCAAGATGCAAAACTCAGTTACATCATTTGTATCCCTCGTTTGAAAGAGAGTAAACCTAATGCATTCAAGTTGTGATGAAAGATTTTTTAAACAAAAAAATGAGACATTTTGTATTATTTAAGTCATGGCATGCCCCTGCTGGGTCGATGCTGCTACTGCATGACCGTCTTTGTTATACGTATCTCCAGCAGCTGTCTTCTCACAGATACAGTCCAACAAGACACCACCAACTCATTAATCAGGTTTGCAAGTTGTTAAAAGAAAAAGACTTGTTCAATGTGACATAAGCTGTATAGCCACTGAAAAATCTGCTCAATAATGCATGGTGTTGTTTCTTCATGCCTTGTTGTGTTGCAGGCCTAACAGACTGTGAAAGGGCTATTATCTCTCTGACACTTCTTTGCAACAAACATGTGAAAATAATATTTAAAACCATGCACTTTCATCTGCCCGACTAAGGGGAGCAGAAACGGCACCAGTTTAAACACAGCTTGTTCTACTGTTCACCCAATAAAAATACATTCAATAACAAGCAAGAATTTTATAATTACAGAACTAAGTAAGTATGATTCATAATTAAATTGTTCAGTATCCAACATCCTATTTTGCGTGTGTGTGCTCACCACAGGGAGCATCAAACATTCATGGTCATTCAGTGTAAGAATTGCTTTTATCTGTTGTGCAAATTAACTAAAAATATTTCAATTTATTTTACACAACTGTATCAATTTCAAAGCATTTCTGAAGTATCATTCATCTGTCACCATCAGTCTCATGTCTTTAGTTTATGTGTGTGGCAAGTCGTGTCTACTCTCTTTTGTACATGCACAGTGTCTGTAAATGAGGTCCCTCATATTAACATACATCATTGGTGATCTGATCACAGGTTGACAGCTCGAAGTACAGGAGTGACTCCAACCAGTGCAACTGCAGATTCTTTATTACATCTGCCTTCCTGTATATACAGCATTAAATAAAATTCATCCAGTTGTTTCTTTCCTCATAAGTACAACTACTTATTACTGCACTAGGCTGTCAGCTGTGTTACACAGTGAGAGTGAGAGAGGTCTGGCTATTTGAGACCACTCCTTGTCTCAATACGCATCTTACTTATTCAGCAGGTGTTCAAATCTTACCTTGTCACGTGTATTCACTATTGAAACTTACTTTATTAAGAAGTCGTGAAATCTGCGTGTTGAATAATGTTGAACAATTACAGAAATATGTTCTAGTTCTTTGTTCTCAGATTCCCTTTAAAAAAGTTCACAAATTTTGTAAGTTGTTGCATTCGAACATAGTTAATATAGTTAATACATTTGTGAAAAAATGTCTGGGACAAATTCTTAATTGTTTGGACAGTTTTGTAAATTTAGCAGAATTTGTACTTAATGTTATTTCTTTCTTTGTATGAAAAAAGGGGTTCTTCGTCCCAGCATGATGGCTACAAATGTTGGTGCTCTGATTAAAAGCAACCAACGTCTGATCTTTACAAAAAGAAAGGTGTCTGTTACAATCAAGGGGCAAACTTCCCACTTCCGCGCTGAAGCCAACCAGGAAGTACAAAAACTTGCAATTACTCGACTGACCACTTGAGGCTCCAAAAGGGAGCAAATTCCCATTGGAGCCCATGTTAAAATGGCCAACTTTAGAGCAGAAATAAACATATTCACAGCCTGGTTCAAACAACAGTTTTTTGTTTGCAGCTTCTCTACCATCTCATGAAAACTCTGAGGGGGGTGAACTTTTTTCTAACTCCTTTGTTTATTTTATATTTAAGCTTAAAATTCGGCTATTCGGCTGTTGATTGACAGCCTGTTGACGTATAGGGGCTGTTAGCTGAGTGGGCGCGCTGTCCGTCCTACAGCCCCCGCCTCTTTTCCCATATTTGGTTATTCGTCGTTTAGGCGGGCTCTTGACGGAGTCAGGCGCAGGCTAAAGGCAGGACGAGATCCCTGAGTGGCTCAGGCAGAAAGCAATGGGTGACATCACATTTTGTCCAGTGTTTTATACAGTCAGTGGTTACAATTTGAAGGAAGAGCAGGGAAATGAGAGCGGATCACTAGAGGTCACTGTAGAGGCATGTAGGGACACTGTAATGCCAGAGGTGAGCTGATGTACCTGGAGCTGTCCACTTCAGATCAGATCAGCCAGGAGAGACATGAATGCCAAGCATGAAAGGCCTTGTTGTTTTTCACTGCTGAAGCTTATTCGCAATCAAAGCTTTACTATGACTGGCAGGAGTGTTGGTTCAGCCAAACAGGACGCACTTTGCTACAGGAGAAATGTCACCATGAAACCAACAGAGTGTTCTGTGAATTATGTACACATATTCTCCAGACAGAGATAATGCTTTTCATTTTTCTTAATGTACTTTTGCAAAGACCAAAAAATCTGTTGTCATGTTTACGTTTTATGTTACCACCATCAGCAGCACACACATGTGCCTGTAGTCTTCCTGGTGCCTCAGTGAACTATTCAAAGTCATGTCAGTTTGTTCAGAAAAGAAATTTCTTCAGACACATTTTCATTTGCAGGCTACCAGTTTTATTTCCTCTCAACAAGAACCACAAAGTTCAAAGAACAGTTTAAGTTGAGGCTGCATAACTTATTACAGCACAGCAGTAGTCCCATCGTGTTGAATGTAACTCTGACAGGAAATGTAAATGTGTCATTCACATCTTTATATAATGTTGCTTATCACCTTTACTTACAGGAGATATGAAAAAATGTCATGTGAAAAAATGGTGCAATCCCTGATAAGCAGGCTAGCTTTGAGTGTAAAAGCTGCTGCCATTAGTACGTGAATGTTGGTTTGAATGGGTAAATGCCAATTTGTTTTACAAAAAGCTTTAAGTAATCAATAGACCAGAAAAGTGCTTTATAAATACGGTCCATTTACTGTTACCATTTACAACACATTGATATGAGGTGTAGTCAGAGGATCCACAATGTGAGTCATTGTATTTAAAAGCATATAATTGTATTTCATGTTGTTGAAGTAAATATATTCTTGAAGTTGTCCATCAACAGCAGGTTGTATGCTGCCTCTTACACAGCGAGTGCTGGAACAACCATCACGTTGTGCTCTACCAATCACTGTATTTTTTATGTATTGTTATTTTTTTAACAGCGAGTTGAGTATAGAAAACTGGATCATGCCCATGGTGTATGCTGGCCACGTGTCCTGCGTGGCGTGGCTGCATCCATACTGGGCCCAGCAGATCAAAGAGGGAGAGCATAGGATTGCTGTAGGAAAAGACTCATCCACCACCACCATCAGGTAGTATACACTGCAACAGAGCTATACTGCTGTCATGACTTCATCTGACGCTTTATGAAATGTTTTTTTTCACTGAGGCCCCAACACAGCTATAGTTCAACAACGCTGAGTGTTTTGTTGGTAGACTTCTTCTCTCAACCATTCGAGCCTGTAAAAACTGAATCAAGCTACGTCTCACTCACTGTCCTGTTAGAACACAGCCCCGCCCGGCTTCAGCCTGACTGGAGGTGTTAGCAGCCCGAGTATTGAAAACAACTGAGTGGTGTTCGGCCTTTAAGGGTAGAACAGTTATTTTTCTCTCTGTGTTTCTCTGCAGGGTGACCAGTGTAGACCACTACTTCCTCAGTGATGGTCTTTATGTCTCAGAGGAGCAGCTGGAGAACCCCAAAGCTCTCTGTCTGAATGTGGTCAAAGTCAATCCTGTGAAAGCAAGTCCAAGCTCATGTTCGGGTATGTACTGTGGCCACCAAGTCAGTAACACAGTTGAGTTCAGTCAATTAAGCCTAATTGGACTTGTTACCTTACCCTTTTTTTGACTTCCTGATAGAAATTCTCATACCTGAACTCTGTTTATTAGTCGATACTGAGTTTATGTATTATATGTAATTGTTATTTTGAATTCACTGATTATACATTCAGCATTTAAGGCAGTATTTGAGACATTTTGGTTACATGTATGAGTATGAGGGGGTGTTTTTCTGGGGGGGTCTGTGTCTCGTGCACATGGCATGTGAGCATTGGACTTTCCTGCTGCCATTATCTGGCTGTCTATGGATTGCATTTACTCCATAGAATAATTAAAATGTCTATTAGAATTTAGCAGAGTCCAAGTCAAAACCAACAGCCCATGAATTCAGACAAAAAGTAAATCCCCACACTGGGAAAGTTAGAAGCAATAAATGTGTATATTGTTTGCTTGAGAGAGGACTAAATGAACCTCTGACAGCTAATTAATCAACAAACCAAATAATTATGATGATAATCAGCTGTCATTTCTTTGTCTCTGATGAAATCAGTCAAAAGGCTAAACCAACAGTTTTCAGTATTTTTCGGTGTGTAATGAAAAATGTCATGAACACAATTTCAATCTTTGTGAGGTGACTCTCACATAATTGTTGTGTTGCTGAAGTCATGCTCTCATTAACAGCAGCATTTTTTTAAAAGTGGTTTTGAAGCATTTTGTGTCTTTTCGTGGTCTGGGCCGAATCAAGTGTGTCTCATTTGAACTTGTCAGGGTCCGTCTGATTTTGTGAGATAGTTTGTTCATGTCTGAAGGCAGCTGCTCTTGGCTGTTATCACTAATGCCAGCACTCAAGTGACTGATTCCTCTCCTGGTTCCAAAACAGTGTGGCAGCATCATTGGGACCAGATCTGCGAAATTTCAATGTGCCTCGCTTTCAAGGCTGTCACTCTGATAACCAAGAAAAATAAGTCTGTGAATGCAGGCCTCAGTGTAAAAGAGACATGCTTTAAAAAAATGACCAGGTTTCTGCAAAACATGGGAATTGCAGTGAGTATACAGAGTAATCACACCTCTTTTTGGAACCTTAAAAGCCTGACAAACATACTGAATACATTTCGTACTTCATAAAAACATTTGCTGAGCCTATTTGGAATATTTGGTAACAGTCATTGTTTACATCAGTGTGCAGTCTGTTTTCTTCCCATCTTCAAAGGATAGCTCCACAGTCTGTTTGAACTCCTTCATGCCCAAACTCTTTATTTGTCACTGTGCTGGCTTTTACATGATCCCGTACATGATGTCGCACATATTAGTAGGGAACAGGAATTAGAGGAAGATTTACTTTTATTGACAAAATGTGAGACTTGACTGACAATTTTCATGGGACTGCTCAGCTGACACAATGATAAAGCTGCTGATACATCTGCAGTCAGCTGATAATTGCTGTATAGACAGCAGGACTCAAACTGTTACATCTTTGGCCTCTGATTTGATAGATATGTCGGGATACAGTGCTGTTTCACCCAGCTGTGCGCTGTATTAACTTCCATTAAATCATACAAATCATATAAATATGACAGCAAGTTGCAACAGAGTACACACACACACACACACACACACCTCTACACACTGCCGACTGGTCACTTTAATTTGTTAGTTTACCAGTGCTTCATGACTTCCTTCCAAGCTTCTGTTAACAAAAGGGGAATTTCTTGTTTTTTATTCTTCTAAAACAAGAAACTTTTATTAATTCAAATGTGTTATGGTAAAACATTTTCGCATTTTATCAGTTACTATACAGTGTGAAACTTTAATGTGAAACACAAGAGAATTAGACATTTTCCCCACTGGATGTGGTGAATCAGTGTCACCAGTTTCATGTACATCACCATGTTCATGTGCCCCTCCTGTGATCTGAAACATCTGTTTTCCAACAGCGTGCAGCCCAAAAATTCAAACCTGACCCAACCATCTCCTAACAGTGGTTACTCGTGATCTTCACTGGCACACAATTTGCTGTGAAAGAGAGAACATAACTGTTTGTTAAACATGAGAGCTTTTCTTATTTGCCATAAACCTGATGAAGCCACACCCACACAGCCAGGACGGAGCAGGGCAGAGGAGTTACTTGGAAAGTTATTTTTAAGGAGGCTCATTTCAAATCTTTGTGGTTGGCTGTTGCTTATTTAGTCATTCATAGAGAAATGACAGAATGTTTTTTAAAATTATAATGCATCCCACTACAACAATACACATTAATCTTTGACTATATTCTGGTTTATAAGTCAGTTCACTAGCAGACAAACTTTCTTTTTTACACAATAATGACATTTGTTGGGACATTTCAGGTAAGAAAACAGAAGAGGACACAAAGACATGGTCTACCAAGAGACCCCGGACAGAGGACAGTAAGGCTGGGGAAGCCAGCTGCTCTGACACACTGCAACCTGCAGAGGGCAGCAATGGGGCAGACTTAAAGGATGATGATGATGATGATGAAGGATCCACCAGTTATGTTGTCAAGAGAGTGTCTGCAGTGTTAGATAACACAGAGCCGTACATCTTGGACATTGATTTGGATTTTTTCTCATGTAAGAATCCCTTTAAAGAGTTATACACCCAGGTACGTCTCACTCCCTCATGTCCACCTCAGTTTTTAGTTGTGTTGCATCTTCACATAGCAGATGTAATTACACTTTTAACATAAACATGCATTTATCAAACATCTACAAGTGCAGAGAATTCTTACAGCCATCTGATTTGTCAGACTTTAAGCTATTATCCTTGATTGGATTTACTCTCTAACTGTGAAAGATTCTAGCTTCCTGAAAAACAGGAAATTATCGCTAGTCTGTTCCAACAGGAAATAAGTCATATCCAGAAAGCAAAGAGTCTGGGCTATTCAAGCAAAAATCCTTCATCAAATAGAAACAACAGAGTTCCTGGTGCAGAATCACCTGAAGGAGCTGCTCAGTTTTCAAGACATTATCAATGTTTTCTGGTGTACATCAGCGATCAGGTGGCTACAGCTCAGAGCGCCTCCTCTGGACTTTCTGAGCGTACTTTAGTAATGCAGCGAACAACAATCACTAGACTTTATTCTTATATTTTTAATGAATTTAAGAAAGGGCATTTTTTGTGTAAACAGTGTTGAAGCAGCCTGTATATTCAAAAAATTTTGAAATAATAAGCTGAAAAATACAAACAGGTCATTCCTTCTATAGCCACAGTTTCTATGACTGTAAAAGTACTGATGGGAAATTCTGCAACAAAAGTATAATCAGAATGACACTGATGACGATGGTTTTTAAGGCATGAACCTCTAACTTCACATTAACATTGTTTAAAAAAATGGAGTCACATCCCGCACAAGGTCACAGCTCGTCAATGGAAACAGAATATTATTATCTTTCTGTTGTGACCTGGAACAAGCTCTGGGTTTGATTATGCTTAATTATCGTTTAATGCAAGACATGAGCATAATGGATATTACCATATTATGCCCAAATTAATTTTTTCCTAACACTGTCCTATGAATCATATGAAAAAATCAAATTATGCTCTGACCTCAGCCCCATGTTGTCTCTGTGTCAGGAGGAGTACACCATCCTTAAAGAGCTGTACGCCTTCAGAGGACCCAGCCCCGATGCCGATGAGGTCAGGTCCTTTCTCCATTACCCAATGATCTGCATTTTTATTTACATTTATTGTAAACCTGTAGCGTATTTAATTATTAATGTTATATATATGTGTGTTTGTGTGTGTGCACTGTCGTGTGCAAGCAGGTGGAGATTGATGAGTGTGTGCACTGCCGAGTGCATCAGTTAGAGGACCTGGAAGCAGCATTTGCAGATCTGCTGGAGGATGATGGGGAGGAGACGGTGACACGCTGGGCCAGCAACCCTGGGTACGGCTGTTCTGCCACAGTACGGAGAACTTGCTGTTAGCACTGATGTTCATGTTACTTTTAAAGAGTAACTCAGCTGCTTTCTTCATTAGCTTACATATCACCGGGAACAGTACTTAACCTTTTAAAACAGTCTTCTGTTCCTGGCATGTGCGTACTGGCAGCACACTCCCACGATGCAATGTGGCACATGGACATGGCACAGGAAAATAGAAAAATGACAATTATTCGTTTTTTAGTTTAAACGTGTCACATTTTAAGCTGTGTTGCTCTGTCATAGAGTGTCCAGTCACTGGATTTTTTTGACACTGTAATTATGGTCATTTAGCGGTCACTAAAAGAAGGAGTGCTGTGTGACTGAAACTGTTTTACGTATTAAATGCAGAGTGCTAATTGTGTAGCTAAGCAGAGAGTCCATGCAGCCATTTTTTTCCTGGCCAGTGCTGGAATATGACACAGCATAATATCAAGTCTTTCTCCCTGTCATGTGTGTTCAGCATGGCTTCATTAGCTCAGCTGGTTTCCAGTCTGAAGTCGAGAAATCCCTCCCCTGACTATGAAATGGTAAGTATGTCCATAAAATATTGTACTGTAATTGTATATTTTACTGCTGCTAGAACAACAATTTATAACATCAATAGCTATTTTATCATTTTGCGATTTATTATTGCAATATTCATAAAACAATATTGTGTAATTAGTGTCATAATAATTGCCATATTGTATTCATACAAATTGTACATTTAATGTGCATATTTGGTCTGGGAGGATGGGTTTTGATGAATGAGAGCTCTTTTTTGCCAGTGTAGCAGTCATTTCTATGTGTTTGCACAACCTACTTCTGTTTATTGCCTTGCAAGACAATTAGATTTGCAAGATCACAGAATCATTTAATCTTGCAAGTCCATCTTCAGGTCAGGCTTCAGTCTCCACACTGTTACCTGGACCTCAGTGGTCTGGACTAATCCGCGCCCATGATGAACTCCCAGTGGCTACATGTTCAGCTTATGTGTGACAAAGAGAGGGAGTTTGTTTTTGAAACAACAATGGCACTCCCAAAAAAGGTTGGAATAAATACTGGTGTAACATCAGTTATACCGGAACTAGAAAGTCTTTCCTCAGTGACAGAGGAGCAAAGAACGGCACTGAGGGTGTTTCTTGATTGAAAAGATGTTTTCACTCCTCTCCCATCTGGCTTCAGCAGTTTGATTTGCCAACTGGCTCTGCTGCTAGCACTCTCCTACTGTGTTATATGGTTTGTTGACATGATTGTTTGAAGCTAGCTCATCCAATCGCCTGCCCAGTCATTTTTGAAAGAACCTGCCTCTTTCAAACCGTTTCCAAGGACGACTTCCCAGATGATTCTGTATAACAAGCCATTTTTGTGTTTATCACCTTGCAAGGTAACAAACCATCTGGTGCATCAGGTTGTTATGTTGTTCACATGGCTGTTTGCCTTATCACAGTCTTAACGATGGCAACATTGCCACTGGCCTGGTCAAGAGGGAAGTTGCACTTTCAATGTTGCACATGATGTGAATAAAACATTTAGAAATGACTTAATAATGCTGATAATAATACAGTTCTTTTCAAAGTAAGGGCATTTCAGTACAGTCAAAAGGTAGATAATTAGTTTTATCCTAGCCTTGATTTTTCCACACCGTATATTTTATGAGCTTTTCTTTCTGATTTCAATGCTTCTCTCCTCTCGTGTGTTTTCTGTCCTTGCAGTCTTCCCTCATCCAAACTCAAATTTCTGTTTCCTTCCTTTAATCTGTGAATTTTTCTGCTTCAACCCTCGTCTCTGTCTGTTCTCTCTCAGGTGCATCAGGCAGGGTTAACCTGCGACTCTGTGGAGCTGCCTCACCACATCAGCACTGATGAAGAGATCGACAGGCTCATCTCAGCTGTGCAGTTGTTTCTAAAGGCTCTGCCCAAACCTACACTGGTTACTGTGTCCAGGTAAATGATACAGCTGCTCAGAGGTGAAGATCTGTAGGAATTAGAGTGTGAGTTGTAACCTGGATTCAAAAAGAAAGGTTCAAATCTTTTTGTTTGTGTTTTCAGGTCCAGTCTAGATGAATACTGCCCAGTGGAGCAGGTGGATTCGGTCCAGAGCAGAGTACTGGCTGTGCTGGAGAGCCTGTACGGTTCATTGGACCTGCACAAAGACTATGAGCACAGCAGCACAGAGACTCAGGACCTCTTAACAAACACACACACACAGGTGTGACTTCTGTGTTCAGCCAATTTACTGTTTGATAAAGACAACTACAATAAAAATGACCCATCAGATGCTGTAACATTGAATCTCAAAGTAAGTTATATCTTATCCAACCGCTGGAACATGTTTCCAGGCAGTTGGTCATAATTACTGTATTTTAAGTGTTGTTCCAAGTCACTATAGACGTTGTTTATCTTGGATCTGGTTTTTGTAAAAGACAATGACACTGTTTGCAAACACCCAAGACACCAGATCACTGTACAGTCTGAAGTATTGCCTGGACCAGACCACATTTTTTTCCTATATTCTTCCACTTCCTCTTGCATACTCGAACTAGAAATGGATTTATCCTTCTTGCAAGGATTTGAACCTCTCTTGAGCAAGCGCACAGGATGTTCCCCTCAGCAGAAACCGATCAGTGTTAACCACAGTTTTTTCTATCACTTCCCATGATGGATTTATAGAGGAAGTGCTTCTCTACCTATTCCTGGACCCTTCTTCAACCTCTTCTTAACTGACAACAGGTGGGTGAAATGCCTCAGGCTGCGCGTCATTAAACTGAGCTCCACATTCCTCAGCTGGCTTTAATATCAGACCAGCCCCACCACAGCAGACTGAGGAGGAGTTATCCAGTATAATTCATTCAGTAACTGTAATAATTCACTGATTTCTCCAGTGCACAACAATTCAGTTGGACTGATGCATTGAATTGAGAGTTGTTTGCAACATTATCTCGAGGGTGAATCTGAATTTACCCTTTAGGGAGACGTCCATCAATCTATGTCCATTACTACACAATAAAGTTTGACCCAGGAATAGGCTGACTATATATTTGTTTCTGTTTGTTTCTTAACATCTGAGTCACAAAAATAAGTTAACATAAACTAGAAATAAATAAACTTGTGCACAGTTATACAGAGTTTAAAGTCTAAACAGCGTGTGAATTAGATTCTTCCATGAAATCTGACACAGAATCCAAACCATTAAGTAGAAAATGTAGTTTTCTTATCATTAGACATTGTTTGCTTGTTTATATTTATTAGGGAGCTTTGGCGTTGCTGTTGTCATTCATATCCTCGGCAGTCGCAGAGGCCGGAGTCATGATGTCTCCGTCTGTCTCCTTCTCACAAACACCTGAAGGCAATTTCTTCAAATCTGCAGAAACATAAACTGATTAGCACTTGGTCGTCAAATGTCACTGTGACCTGAAGTCTGTGGCTCGAACTGAACTGATAAGCTATTAGGACAAAATATATTTATTTCTCATTCAGTCAGATACTGAATTGTTGACATCTTGTGTGTGTGTGTGTGTGATGATGATGTGGGTGAGCATCCACATTTTAGAATTTGTAGCTGTTTTGCAACAACGTCCATATTTGAAGCATTGTAGTCGACTACAAGCTCATTGGTTTTCCTGATAATGAGCTTCAGGTGACTGTCATGTCACCATGTGATGAAGCTGAAGTGAAGACAGCATATAGCTCATGATTCTTCACTGAAATTAAGCGATAACTTTCAATTCAGCATAAAATACATCTAATTAAATTCCTTGAAAGTGTTCACTGCATATATGAGTCTGGACAGAATTGGAAGGTGTTTCCTGATAGAAACTGACTTCCAAAACTCCATGTTGGAAATCCATATTAGCAGTGAATAAGAAACATTACTTGAAGTAGAAATTGTACACAGATGCCAAAGGTGTGTTTGAAGACATTTAGCAACTGTTTGTTACAGTTGTTTATGTATTTTTGATAGAATTTAATAGCCATGGACTGTGCCTCAAAGTCAGAGCCAGTTTTCTAGTCTGTATACAGTGGCCTCAGCCAGCCTGCGCGCATGAACTGGACCTGTCAAGAGCAATGCATAACAGGATACCACCGCAGCACTTCATGCTGGTGTGTGTGTGTGTGCACAGTTTGTCATCCTTTCTCAACTTCAAAGGAAATTGTGTCTTTTTATGAGGATGTTTTAAAGAAAAGATCTCTGTAACAATAAGTAATGTAAGAGTAGCATTAATGGATAAAACTGATTTTAAAAAGATTTTAAAGAATTTTCACCTGCAGTTTCCCTCAAGTCCAACAAGCTTTCCACCAAGCTCACTTTAGCTCGCAGCTATTTTTTTGGCCTCACATCAACCTCGTTTCCAGCAGCAGCAGGCAGCCGTTTCAAGTGAAAATGGTCCAATGAACCTGCTGTTCAATACCTTCCCAGAATTCAAAAGGCATTTTAAAGAGATGTGTCGTGTACTTAAACATTACTCTGATAATTTTAGACATATTATAATTTATTAACAATTGAAGCAAGCATTTAAATTCGATAATCTTTTCACATTTTCATTAATGCATATCATGTTGGTCTCTGGCAGGGAGGCCTGTCCAGAACCCACAAGGCCACTTCACAAACAAGTCCTGAAAGTCCGAAGAAATCACAGCAATATCATCGTTGGGATATAATGGTTAAACATACAATATTACGTTTTTTTTACCTAAGTCTTTATTTTTACCTAAGTCAGCTTTTTCTTTTAAACTTGTTGAAGTATGGAATACGCTCCCTGTCGATCGTTGTCGATCTCTGACAAACATCTATATCGTTGAGCCTGAAGTTAAATATTGGATTTTAAATAACCAGACCTGTCAGCGTTCATTTTACATTTGATAAGTCATAAGTAAAACTTTGTATATACGTATGTTATATTTTTAGATTTTTGTTCTGTTTTGTGTTCACTCCTATAAAGTGTGTTTTGGTGTGTGAGTGTGTGTATCACCAGGCTGTTTGTTTGTAGTGGAGATAGAGGGTTTTGCTCTTTTCCCCTGCACACACAGTTAGAGACAGTCAGTAACTAGCTAGTGAATGTAGTGAAGTCAAAGAGGCAGATACTGAAGCTAAAGAACAGTGAGAGTTACATTTAACAAGTGGACATACAACTTTAGGTCATCGCTTGCTCTCAGTGTTCAACTAGCAGTCAGTCCAGTGCTCAAATCAGTTTCCAGTTCTCTGTCCGTCAGCACTGACACTGGGTGTTGGGA
The DNA here is from genome assembly GCA_029783725.1 of Acanthurus tractus. Classification (NCBI taxonomy): domain Eukaryota; kingdom Metazoa; phylum Chordata; class Actinopteri; order Acanthuriformes; family Acanthuridae; genus Acanthurus; species Acanthurus tractus. Next base: position 1,424,066 of record JAQNCA010000004.1, read on the forward strand.
TGGTACATGCTACATCTTGACTTGACTCAGGCACTGAGCTGTGTGCACATCTATGCTAATGTGCTCATCATTTAGTACATGCAGCTTTTTGAATATACATATGACAAAAATCTCCAATACAGCGAGCATTGTTTACTTGTGCGCCGCTCATCAGATGATTTTATTCAAACATGGAGCAGCAAGTGTTTAACACAGTCAGGTGTAATCACTGTGTCATTATTTCTTAGTCTGAATTTGAAGATTTGTATGATTGCTGCTTTGGAGATGATTTGGAGTGTTCACATCAACATGTGACCCCAAACATGAACTTTTCTCCTGGTTTTCAAAAGAAAGAGTGTGTTTCCCTGATGCAGCAGTGGACTCATGTAAGAGAAGCCTGGTAGCAGGTGCATGCTCAGTCTGACCACTAATATCACATAGGCAAGCCTGGTAGTTGTTCTGTTGTCATTCAGGTTTTTCTGCATAGGATTATTCCCCAAGTGGAAAAAATGCTAATTTGTTAGCCATGCGGGGAAACACTTTACATTGCCTGTAGAACAAGAGAACTACGATATGCTATATAAACTGTAAGTCCTAGTAAATGGACGCGTCTTGGTGCTTATTTATTACACTATGGTGCAGATTTTCCTGAGCTCACTAATATGCTCAGGGCCACTGTGTTAAACTTGGCAGGGTTCCATTGGAAAAACTAACTAGTTTGATTTAATGAGTGTATTATTACCAGAATTTATCAGAATTATTGTGTTTTTAATTATCTCAGACTGAGCATTTTATATCTGCAGAGGGGAGTGGGTCCTCCAGGAGGCTGTCCGTTTGCACTGTTTGGTTTCTATCTTAGTCCAGAAAAGACAAACCTAACTCTGACGTTAGAAACTGCTTTTTGGGCCTGTGCTCGAATTAAAGGTCAAGTCCGGTGTTCCATATTGGACCATGTACTTTCAGGTTACAACCACTTATTGTTTCACGGAGAAAAAAGCACAAACACATCATTCAACAAAAACAATAGCTTTGGAAGAGTATTTGTCATTTCTGGTCTAATCATTGCAGAGACTAAATCAAAAGTCAATCTAATAAATTCTCTACACAAAAGTTAAAATACAAAAAGTGGAAAATCACCCAAACTGTGCAAAAGTCGTACAGTAAATTCCAAATGGCTTACTTCCTGTTGGGTTTAGCTTTTGGCTCTACAGCATTTTGTTTTAGTCTTATTGTAACACATTGAAGACTATAAAAGTTTACATTTTTAGGTGAAATGCACTTTGAGGGCTGCTTTATTGAAACTTTGTAGGGGTGCTGTTTAGCCATTTGACCCAACCCAATCATGAAACTCATCTATCTTTCATACTTCAGACAGGTGAACCAGGTCTGGTTAGCATCCCTTGACTCTTAACAACAACTTCCTGTTTTATGAGGAAACATTAAAGCTCGCCACAGTGCCATGCCAATGCCTCTTAAGGAAAAGAACAGGTAACTGCAGGTAATACTATTCTGACCATATGTAGGATAGATCTGGTCAACCTGCTAAAAGAAGTACATGAAACTAGCTAAACTAGAAACTAACTAACTACTATCCAACTAGACCATTGAGGTCTCAGGATGCAGACCTACTGGTGGTTCCAGAAATCTCTAAAAGTAAATTGGGAGCCAGAGCCTTCAGTTATCAAGCTCCTCTCCTGTGGAGCAATCTTCCAATTTCAGTCCGGGAGGCAGACACCCTCCCCACATTCAAGAGTAGGCTTAAAACCTTCCTTTTTGATA
>JAQNCA010000004.1:1434374-1466874 GCA_029783725.1 Acanthurus tractus
CACACACACACACACACACACACACACACACACACACACACACACACACACACACACACACAAACATGCACAGATGAGCCTGAGGGCACAGCTGAGTACAAAGATGTGTTTGTTCTCAAGGCTGATTTCAATAGTCTTACGTGGGCTCGCTAAAGTTCAGGGCTAGTTTAGTGAATTCAACAACACTGATGTGTTTGAAGGTGCTTTTTTTTTTATGATTGTTTTTGCAGAAGTTGCACCTGCTTATTGCACCAAACAATGACAAATGGCTACTATTTGTGCATCTTTGCCAAAACGTCCCCACACTGGTTCCAAATGATCATTTCTATCCTTACTTATCATCAAACATTATAAAACATGATCAAAATACCAGTTTGAAGTTCAGCAGTATTCTACACATAATACATAATACTGTGAGACCATGTACCTGTTGTGCACAGGTGGGTGTATTGTGTTCATGTTGCTGTATAATGTTTGTACCAGTGAGAGCACATATGGTTTAACTGTTCAGACTGTCATAAATATGGTCTTTGTATTTGCTGTTTATTCATGTTTTGAGGCACAGTTGCAACAGTTTTGAGAGCATTGATTTTATGTTGATACCAGGACAGGACATTAAAACAAGAGCCATAGCTACAAGTCATTAAACAGGTTAGTTATTTTAGTTTTGAAATGTCAATTTCCTAATGGCACCTAAGACCACTTTAGTCCCATCCTGCTTTTAAGTATTTTTTTATTTTAAGACCAGCATAAGGCTATTTGGAAGCTATATGTGCGTGACACTACCTGTTGTGACCATCATCCTTCTCCATTAAGGTGGGATGTGGCCTGAACACCAGCTCTATTTCACTGGCACCGCCATCGATCACAGAGTCCCCGCCTCCATTTTCAGCAGCATTATCCATGTCCAACCCACTGTCATCACTCGTCTTGGTGCGTTTAATGCTTGGACCTGCCTCCTGGAGAAAAATGTATAAATATTTAGTATTTAGATGATGGTAAACACACTTGGACGACAAGTATGCTTTCGAAGATCACTGATTCAAGCAGTGATGTTAATAGGTCCCAGGGAAACTGAGTGGTTTTTCCCAAACAATGTTTGGCAATGTATTAAACGTGACGTACCTGGTTACTGTGGACAGAAGCATTGCTACAGTGGGAGGAGTCTCCATTGTCCTCTGCTCCGCTACCGTTCTCCACCGTGTGTCTCTTGCCACGTTGCAGTCTACCAAAGATAAATGCAAACTGGACATATTAGAGAGAACGGTGACTAAACTGTATTTGCATTATTTTTGTGTGTGTTGAGACTGCTGTATTAACCGGGTCATAGCTTGTATCTTCAGCCCCTCCTCTATGCTGTGGGACAGGGCTTGCTGGTTGTTGTGTTTGCTAATACGGGCCAACACTCTCTCCTGGTGGGCTTCATACTCATCACGGCTGGGATAAATCTTGCCTGAAATGGGATAAATAAGTGTAAAAAAACTATTCTTGGACATTGAACAAACTATTTTGATAGTTTAGTGTTTAGTAATTGAACTTTCTTGCACACTTGTGTGGTTACTTACTAATCAGGGCATCAAAATTGGGGTCTGGACGCAGTGACCTTTTTGAAACCAGCTTCTTACGACAGGTAGGACACTCTTTATTACTGCAAACACAGGAAGAGAAGATATTTTTGTCATCTTTAACTTAAACAATAGTGCCTGTGCAACAATTGTAATGCATCCTGTTTTATATGCATAATCTCCATGTGGATTTTTAAAATCAACAATACACTTGAAGTTAACTTCTAAAAAAAAAAAAACATCAAACATCAAAGTTGAACCTGAATATTCACGTTTTAGACGACAGGTCAGTACATTAGAACACACTCTGCTAGACAACAGACAGCTGAAGTAACACTTGCTTTGGCTTTTACTCAGAAACCTTTTAGAGCACATTAGAACAAATGCTACTGCAAATTAGAATACGAGAGCCACAGACTGATCCTGGAGTGTTTGTCTAAGCTCATGTGTTTTTTATGTCATATGTAAAAACATGTTATCTGCCTTGATTTGTTAAAGACATAAGCTTGTCCAGAGCCAATATATGCAGAGCTCAGTATGCCTGAATGTCTGACTGAAACAGCAAAGGCTGATCATTTCAGTAAATTGTGTATTTTAACAATATTTGCATTGAACTCAGTATAATTGGGGATCCAATTACCACAAAAATAGCTTGGGGTCTTGAACCCAGTTTGGTTCAGGACTCCTGAAACCTTGGGGGCATCTGGTGAACCAGTCCATGTTTTCACCAGTTTTCAGTGAAACCATTGCTGACAGCCAGCTTTGTGGGTTCCAAACTTAGTTTTGTTTGTTCGAAAAACAGTTCACAATTAGCTGCGCAAACATGAAAGAAATTCAGTTCTACTTTCACAAATGGACAGACGAGCAGTTTAAGGGTTCAGCAGCACTTTATGGTACATTTGTGTTTGCAAGTGTTGATGTTCTTTAGTAGGAGCTATCCTTCAAACTATATTGCTGTTTCACCAAGATCAAATTTGTACATACTGTATGCTCACGTATATCACCATCATTTATTTTCTTTGAAGAATATTGGTTTCCACCACTAATCTGGTAAGAAGATGACAAGAACTCTCTTGTCTGACTGGGGAGGGTATGCCTGATAACCACCTTCTCTCAGAGGTCACCACAACTTAGTCTCTACAGCTCAGACATTCACATTGCTGAATCAGCTGGTCATGAGATCACTAGCAGCAATGCAGAGACAGTGAGGGTCCTCTTGGTTTCCCCTCCTTTGTAAAACTCACCCAGATCTCAAAGCTGTAATGATACAATCAGCACAGAAGCGGTGCAGGCATTCTTTGGTCGTCATTGTGTTCTTTAACATGTCCAGACAGATAGGACACATAAGCTCGCTGTGCAATGACCTGGGTGACACTGCTATCTCCAGTCCATCTGTTATAGCCTCCTGTGACGGTATGAAACAGATCGAGATGAACGTGAACTCAAGGGATGCAAGGGTAAGAGATTTCCATATATTACCAACTTAGAAAATATTACAGTTGTACCGTATGGCACAATTAGAATTTTGGGTTACATTGATTCTTATTTTCATGAAAACAGAAGGATTTTAGATCAATTAATTATTTTATTTATTAACAAACTGACTATGTGCTTTTTACTGGCCAGAAAAAATGTTTCAACATTTTTGATTAGACACATATGGGGATGAACTGAAATGGTATAACTGGTACCTGTGGTGTTCTTTGTAGCTCATACAGACTCAACTCCCAGGTCTTACTGAGGGGTTGAACCCCGTTGGTCTGAACTGTCTGAGTCATCACTGCAACACTGCAACATAAACACAAAATTAGAAATGCTTTGAAATCTGGGATGTCAACATGACCCTGGGACGATTATCATTGGGAATTTTTGGTTGTAAAAATGTTGCTGAGCTTTTAGCTCTTCTTAGCGGAGAAAGCACTTTACTCTTTTTCTTCCGATTCATACACACACATACACACACACACACACACTTACACCAATGGCAGCAAAGTTCCCATGCAAGGCACTGGCTCAGCAATTGGCAGGGACTAAGGTTTAGTGTCTTACTAAGGGAGGCATAGGCGTATGACAGGAGAGACCTGACCACAAACCCTGCAATTAATGGACAATCTGTTCTAACTTCAGATCTTAGCATCCCCTGTAAAAATTCAGTTAAGTTATTACCAGTAGTGTTGTGCACTGCTATTATCAACATAACACTGAATAAAGACAGTCTGATGCAATCATGAAGTAGCACAGGTGAGTTCTTGTCCTCATTGTTAAAAACCAAAAAAATGAAAAATCATGCTCCAGCAGGAGTGAGCAATACAAATAACAGCACGCAGAGTGGCTAGCTAAGTTGCAGAATCCCCTCCTTACTCTCTGACTTATCATCTGGTATTTCCTTTGTTTTCCTCTGAAGTTTTGATTTTCAACATTACACTGTGTATTTTGCCAATGTACATTTTAAGTTTACTCAATCGGTAGTAATCTCATCTCTATAACACATTTACAGATTGGTAAATCTATATGACGCAACGGTTATTTATATTTCAAAACACAAAAGTCATTTAAGTTATACTTGGTAAAAGTTGGATTGGGTGGGAAGCGAGAGGTTAACACCAAATTTCTTTGAGGACTTCTTACTTTAGAGATGGCTATACACTGACAGTGAAGACTTTCAAGAAGATTAGAGCACCTCTATTTAGCACTGCTGTTCTTAATCAGGGATGCTCAGTAGCATCTGAGTCCTGTGCATCTTCACTATTTTACCTCCATGTCTTCAAAAGTAAGGCTACTTGTCTCATGCATTTTGATTTACCTCAATCAGACCTTACATAAAAATATGAAATAATTCTATTGCATTTGTCATTCCTTCATAAACAAGGTTTTTTTACTAAATGTGGAAAAAATGATTACTGCACTGGATTACTTCCTTGTGTTTTACTGTGCCTAACCACAGTACAAAATGTCAAGAAATGGTTACTGTTGAAAGAATATAAATTTTCATATCAAAATACTGTAATTTGTTTATTTTTTGGGAGATGAAATCTTGATTTAACATTTATTACCAAAAAATGTTAGTTACTTAACAATGCTAAGGCTGAATATCGATCTTCTTGGATCCCGGCTGGCGATAGAGATAGAGACAGCTAAAAAAGTAGAGTTTCCAAATCATAAAGCTATCAAAATTCTGACAGTTTTTCTGACAATTCATTGCCAACATAACGTGAAGTCAATCCACACTGAGCATGGAGACTGACAGTCTACATACTGTTAGTTATCTAACAACATATTGAAAAGAAATGTAGTAAGTAGGCAAGGGATGTCTAATTGCATTTCAGCTCTAGGTTACCGCAGTAGTGTTGCATCCTGTCATACATGTGACAGAGAAGGTACAAGCGCGTATTTCTGGGGAATGGGGGGGTCACAGGCAAACTGATCTTTCCACCCAGGCTTTATGATTTTAAGAGGGAAAAAAACATGAGGAAGAAAGGAGACACTGATCTTGCTAATTCGTGACCACAATTTACAATTGGGTGCACTGCAATCATTTACTCATGACATTATACAAAGTCCAATTGTTATAATTAATGACTCAAATTTCATACCAAACATACAGGTTACATTTCTGCGGTTGTTGGCTTTTAGATAAAGTTTTTTCAACTATCACTAGACAAGGGGTAGCTGAGGCTATACCCTGACACATGTTTCTGTCTGTCTCGTTGGTATTAACTCATCACACGGACCCCGCACACAGATTTTATGCAAAATCTGTGGGACTCGGCTAATGCTACATGGCTACCACAGAAGCTAGCTATTCTTCGTAACGCTAACAGTGGGAGCAAAAAGGCTCGAGATAAATCATCTGTGTGGCCGAGAAAAGACAAAGAAGGATGAGCTGTTACTCCTTGTCAATTCAAATAATGCAGCTGAAAATACAAGAGGCTAATATCTAAAATATCGCGAAGGAGTCGTGCATGTAATTTGTCGCTGTGACAGAGGGAAAAACAACAACAGAGAAAGAGCCGACGCACCAACCTCCCAAGGCAGGCTACATGTTTATGGGACGTTATTTCAAATATTTTAAGCAGTTGCACATTCGTGTGCGACCGTTTTTAATACACAAATACAGACACACCTGTAATGTGCCAAAGCTTGCTCAAAATGTGATTGTATGATTGTTTCTGTACTTACATTTTCAGTTGCTGGTACGAGCCGATCCAGCCAGCGCGTTTAGGCGAAGGCAATATGGCGGATACACAAGAAGCGATGCCGTCTGGGAAATTGAGGCGCTCTGCCAATGAGGCCCACGGCTCCCAATCGAAAAATGGAGGTGCGGTGATTGAGGTGAAAACAAGAGACTCCTGTCTTCGAAAGAGTTTTCAGCCTAAAGTTATTGTTGGCTATTTAATACAAATCCATGTCCCGACGCTGGATCTGAACAGCCCATTGATAAATCCAGTTTTAAAAACATTTAAATTCATTTAAAGGGGATTGGGTAGGCTTAACCATGCAAACCCATTCAATGCACTATTATGGAATGACGAGGGAAAAGGCAGACAGCATAGCCAGACAAAACATGGTTTTGATTAGTTGGCAAATTCTCGTAGGCTAAGGTGTCTCGCCAAAGATGTTTCAAGAAATGAGCCAATCAAAAAGATGGTTTAGTAGAGTAAAGCTCGTCCAAAACTAACTTTGTACAGCATACAGACTTACAGACAATTGAGGCTTCGTGTTGAGTTTCTTTCCTTTCTCTCTTATCTATGTGCCATCTTCCCTTCAGCAACACCGACTGAGGCCTTCACTCATTTGTTTGTTTGCTCAGTTCTCCTCATGCTGGTCATCTAGCAGCGCATCGATTGTGATGTAGTTGTACATTGTTACCACTAGAAGTCGTCAGAGCTTTAAGTGTTAGAAGTGATGCATTACTGATGTGAGTAACCAGCAGGTATTAATTTGTGATTAGTAAGACTGAAATACTTGGAAGGCGTTGTGAAGGCATTTTGAAAGTCTGATTTTGTAAAGCCATTGTTTCATTTAGCCATTCAAATGACTAGCCTGTGTTTCGGGGAGATGCGGGTCCTACTAATGTACAAATTGGCAGTTGCGAATACCATGCAATTAGTATTTAAACACTGTTCATTTAAAACGCATGTGGTTTTTCCCCAAAGCTGTAGACCCATGGTTTCAAGGTAATCTCCCACACACAGCTGGGTATTAGCAGAGAAGAGATCAAATGAGTGGATCAAATACACTTGTGGAGACAAGTTGAAATTCAGAGGCCCCGAGAGACATACTGTGTCCAAAGAACCCGCAGCCGAAGATCAGGGGGCTGCAAAAGTGCGCAAACCACAAACCAGTAGACCAGGAGTGGTAGAAAAATGATGATGGTGAGACGAGTGAGTTGCGGTTCTTTGAGTTGGATGAGAGCTACATTATAAGACCCAAACTGCAAGTATTTTTAGAAACTGACTGGGACACTTTGGTTCAACTAAACAGGAGACTCGGCGCTATCGGAGACAGCCACCTAACTCACCTAGCTCAGCTCGCCCCATAAATGCTGCCTTACACATCTGATGTTGCCTTTAAAAAAGTCCTCAGCCAATGGCAGTGGTTGTGTTTGAGTTCTCAGTTCGGTAACTGCACACTTTTAACACTCTTTTAATGGTAATGAGTCAATCAGACATGTAATGAAAATTATGGTTAATTTTTCCTAAGTAATCAATCGACCGAAACCAAGAAAGACGCGCGGGCCTCACACAGAGAGCACACTTCGCGTGGACAGCACCCATTACACAGGCGTGGGGATGCGTTGCCTCGTGCGCGTGCTTACGCGCGTGCACAAGTGTTTGAGCGCGAGCGTCAGCAGAAGGCGTAGCTGCATCAAAAAGGGGCCGAAATGGTTGGAGGAGGGCAAAAGGAGAGGAGCGAGGAGGGGAGCGGAGGTAAGGGGAGGGGAAGTGCCGTCGGTCCATGACATGAATGAACCATGTTCGGTAACGGAGGCTTAGCTCTCCCGGGTTGCTGCTTTCTCCTGCTACATCTCACGGTTCTCCCGCCGACCAACACTTGGCCCGTTAAGGTAAATGTTTGTTCAACCCTCAGAGCTGTGTGCATTTGCACAATGGTCCAAAGTTATGAAGGGGTCCGGGACTGGCAGTGCGTTCATAAGTCTGTCACTTTGATTCTGCCTTGCTTATCGTCAAGAACACTATCTAGTTTCACTTTACATTTATTTTTGAAGTCATAATTTGAATTCGGCTAAGATGTAATTAGACCAACAAGGATAGTGTGAATTAGTGTCAGGTCTGTGGAGTAGTTGGGGCTTCGAAAACCTTTAAACTAAACAGTATATGTGTATGTGAAGGTTAGCTAACACTTACCCAGTGCGGGAATGTCACTGTTCCCTTCGGTGAACCTCCAAGAAAACTTGATCCTGTATTGAACAAAAGCCGGTGGGATGCCTGAATGCATGTTTGTGTCAAGGATGAACGGTAACGACGTGTAAACTGCTGTCTCAGATGTGTTTACAGCAGGGGATAAAAAAGGCAGTGATGAAATTAAATAAACCTTGTAAGATGTAAATGGTGGCTGGTGGCCCCTTGAAGAATGGGGTTCCTGCTTTGATTGTGCTCGAAAGAGACTTCATCCGATGGACGCGACATACTGTAAAGCCCGGTTAACCGAGCAGAAATAGCCTCCTTTCCGACGGAGGCTCGATGTTCGGACTAACATAGCCTCCTGCTTACCCCCATTAAACTAGCCTGTTTGTTCATGACGGTGGACGTAAAGCAGCATGTAACAGTGATAACAGCAGGTATCACAGTGGCATTGTTGAACTTGAACACTTGGTCCACTGGACGTAACTAAAGCAATTATTACTTTTGTATTGATGTTCTAAAATGAGTGCGCTATCTTCTTACTCAAAGTTCACAGTGACTGTGTGCCCTCACTGCTATATTTTTTAGAATGTAAAGGGATGAACAGCCACACAGTGAGAAAACCTGATGCCTTTGTCAGCAGTCATGACCAACTTTTCTGTGTGATAGTTTTGGTTCACACTCACCAGGTGTAATTCACTACTCTGTTGATTTTATCCTTGCTACGGTCAGTTTTTTAAAACTCACAGCTCTTTGATGTTGGAAAACTCAATTTGTCTGTCTTCATGGGGCCAAGCATACAAGTGATTCTGCATTCAATGAAATGAACCATAGTTCTTCTGCGACTGGAGTCCCATGTTTGCTTCCTGATAGCTAACAGATTGATCTGCTGCCTGAGCAAAAGGCTCACACAGTCTGAGTGTTTGCCTGAGTAAAGAAGACAACATGGTGACAGCCAGCAGCCAGCCAGCCTATCAGAGTGCCTTGGGGTCTCATGGTTGAAACTCTAAACAGATGCTTTACCAAAGGCTGTGAAAGAAATGTTTGCAGACACTTTTCTCAGCCATGGGTACCAGCAGTCACTGTTCTTTTTCTATCCCATAACCCATAATGCTTGAATTATCAATGTATTGATGCCCCATATTTTTAATGGGTTGCACTGCCTTTACCATTAAGTCCATTCATTCTTACCAGTTAAAGAAGAAACTCATACTGTAGTGAAGTTAAGGAGGTCTGGATGTTAAGCAGAGTTTTGTGGATAAAATTGACTACACATAGTTGAGAAAAGGAAACTTGTGTGGAGCACACAACAACTGGCATTACATCTTAAATGCTTTTTGGCAAAGAGTATTGAAAGACGTTGTCTTCCAACAGTGCTAAAGCACTCTTTGCACATAACTGCACACAAATGTAATGCACCATAACACCAATGAGGTAATGCTTGCTATTTAAAGTTTGAAGTTATGGTAGTAACACTGCTTAGTTTGAAATGGCAGTCTTTTTTTCCTATCTAGAAGTCAAGAAATGAACTTATTTATGCAGCTGCACCCCCACACAGGCAGTGGCTGTGTGCACTGCATTGATTGTTTGAGGTGTATTTTGCAACCAGATGAGGTGAACTAAAAACATTGTTACATTAATCATGACCTTGCACCTCGACTGCAGTGCATTTCTGGATGAAGTCAGAAAGACTCCGTACTGGAACTTGACCAGTAGGCTTCTTCTTCAGGCCAAAAATGACACCAACATTTTAAATGAAAACAAACGATCATAATGTATTGGTCAGTATTTATTTTCAATTGTTATTAATTATAATTTATTATTTCAACTGCTGAAAAACGCAAAACATAAACATTTCTGTGAAATCCTTTTGGTTTAGCATGAAATAAAGGGAGGATGGTAAATATTTAGCAAGGCAATTAAGTGACAGTGACAGTCTCCATATGTCAAAAGCGAATCTTCTTGTTTCATCTTTCAGTACAAATACACAAATAAAAATACAAATACAAATACAATATATGCCTGTGATGTCCATCCTGATATGGGCTGCATTCCATACCTTCACCTTTTTCAAAATCCTGCTGCTGAACTGAAATCCTGCATTTGAGCTTTGCAACATTTGTGATGGCTGATTTATAAACAAGGTCATAAATAGTCATTTTTATGTCAGTGTCTCTGATGAAAACATACAGGATATTCAGTGAATGGCAAATGGACTTGTCTTCTATGGCACTTTTCTAATCCCATCAACTGTTCAAAACATTTTACAACACAAGTCTTTACATTTACACACTAACCTAACTGTGCAAGTAATCTGCATCCCTTTTTTATTGTTTGCTAAAACATGAAATTCACTGGCTCTGCTGTAATGCATCATACAACCTGAGATTAACTTTTGTCACTTTTTTATGTCTGAACCATTGTCCTCTTAGAAGTTCATTTGCTGCTTAAGCTTTAACAAAAAGAAAATATTACCTTCCATTTAAGCTTACAAATCACGTAAATATTCAAACACACAGACACACACACTCTTTCTTGATGTGAATGTTTATGTGTTAAGTTAGACAGATGGTAATCTGAATGAATAAGGAGCCTGTATGGGCTTGTTTGGCCCCTGTTGAGACAACACAGTAGTGGAACTTTGTACCTTAATTTGTGTGTTTGTTTTGAAGGTTGAGGGATCAAAAAATACCTATTTTCTGTGACTTAGGTTGATGCAAATCTCATCCCTCTGAAACACAACAAAGCAAATCATCACTTCTAGCTCCACATGGGACAGATATGTTGATTTTGGATTTCAAATTATCATCAATGTCATGTCCAAATAGTGTCCAAACACAGGTAGTTACACTGATTTATACCTAGATGAACAAACATTAACCAAGAGCCTACCATTAATCCCATTGCTTATACATGCATGATAAACTTGTAGATGATAAGTTTAGATTAAGTTTCCCCGTGAATTAAAGGTCCAGTTCCATAAATTAAGTTTTTAAGTTTTAAGATATCCATGAGTACAGCTATACATTAGAACTCACACCATAAATGTGTTGCATGTTCATGTGTATGTGTCTGTGTATGTGGTGTGTGTCTGCCAGGACAGAAGTGATGGGAGGGTGGAGCAGCGTGACATCCATCTACAGTTGCACAGCGCTGGAAGTCAAAATGTCAAACAGAAAAGTAACAAGGTACTGTAGTCACGTACTCACACACTTTTTAATACATTTCTCTGTGTGACTTGAAAAATGGACCTGAAATGTAAATGTTCAAGGTTCGTTTATGTTACATTTATTCTATAACACAGGGTTAAACAATGAAATGCAAGCTAAGCTAAAAACAAACTCAAACCAAAATAAAAAAAGCTACTTTTGACGGAGTATAAAGAGTGAATTGAGTCTCACACCCTCATAAAAGATGCTGACTAGTTTGTGTTGACTCCTATTAATGTGTGAAAGTCTTTGTCATAGCAGGTAAGGCCATTTTAATCTTGTGGCAGGGGACAAACAGACAGTTTCCTCCCATGCACCATCCTACATCCAGGCACAACCAATCACATGCTCCTGCTTAGGTTATGGTTAGTTAACATTAAGGCCACTAGCTTCATACCTACGGATCTCGATGTGAGCCCACACACGCTTGGCAACAACGTCCCTGTAAGGCAGGTTTTAATTACTGCAGTATTCTCTTATCTGACAATCTAGAAAATTACCACTAACTCCATCCCCAAGCCATACATTGTATAAAACATTGATGCAATTTCTGTGACATCACCTTTAAGTTTCTGAGGAGCCGCTGTGAAACTAAGCTAAGTGTGGTAGTTCTAGCCATTGCCATCTTGTCAGCGCCTGAATCATGGCTATTCAAGTGCTTGGGGCAACAAGATTGCGCTTGTCATGTATTTGTGCACTTGGACTTGCATGTTCCTTATGAGCATGTTTTAACATTCATTGAAACTGTGCATTAGTATCACAAAGCCCTGTACAACCCATGTGATCAAGCTTTTCCAGATTTTTAGACTGTTAACACAGTAATAAACATTGCTGTCCCTTTAGTACAAAGTCAGGTTTTCTAAGAAAAAGGAGTTCCTAAATGTGATTTTTCTCATTTTTCACACTGGCTGCATTTGTCAGTCCTTTACTGCTTGCCCATAATCTTTTCAGTCAATGTTACACCTCGCAACAGTGAAAATACATGCTTCATTGGATTGTCTTTACTTGCTGTTGTACTGTCTTTATTTCGTCCCAGGAGGAGGTGTTTCAGTGGTGGGGGGAGTGGTCCAGTTGGTCCTCTTGTTCCATGAGCTGTGGAGGAGGAGTGAGGAGTCAGGAGAGACACTGCCTCATTCAGAGGTAGTGTGTTAAAAGTACTACATGGATGAATGCATAATATTGTGTTTTTTACATTGAGGGCAGCAGGAGAACTGTGTGCAAACTTGAAGAGAAGTGTAATCTTGGGGTGCAAGTGCATGTGAATTTGATCAACTACTTAAATAACTGAAGTTACTGCTGCATGACGTCATTAATAAGACTCAGCCAGTTCTCTGCCTGTAACAGATTCACTAAATGTGTGTGTTTTTAATAGTAAAACTGTGTAGCCAAATAAAAATTCAAACACAGCATGGATTAAAGCTATTTATTTTATTATTATTTGCCTCCAAAGCCATTAAAATTGTCTTAAGTCTGTGAGAAGAAGCGGTCCAAGCCAGTGTAAATTTATGCCAATATGAGGGGGAAAAAAAGTAGTAGCCATCACTGGTGAATACACAGATCCTCTGTTCAAGCCATCTAATGTAAAACTGTTTTTATAGCCAGAAGATAACCAAACAAGTGGACTCCCAGTTGCATTACAGTTGAGTATGTGCAACTGCTGGCTTTGTGCTTGCAGGAGCCCATAAGTCTTTAGGACAGAAAACCCAATTCAATGCTGAAAAACAGCATGGCTTTTCAATGAGTCACTGATGTCTTGTCCTTGTAGTCTAAGTATCCACACAAAAGAAACATAAGTGAAATTATGCAGAGAGCGGTAAAACTCTGTGTAAGAGTAAGTAGAGGCATGGCGATATACAGAGAAAATTAGGTAGAGCGTTGACAGAATTTGGGTGTTGTAGCCATCATGTGACCTTTGACCTCCTCCTGTCAGACTTGCGGAAGTTTCTGTCAGCCAAGATTAATGTCACTCACTGCTGGTCCTCTGTCTTTCCCCTTCACCCCCTTCTCAGACTTTCTTTCTTCAGCCTTTGTTCATCTCCTTTCCGTTTTATTTTTCTCTCCTTTCTCTCCTTTCTCTCCTTTCCACTTCTTTTTTCCATACTCTTTTTCATCTCTCCCTCCCTCCCTACTCATTCACCTCCTGCTTTTTTCTCCTCCCCTCCCTCTCCTGTCCCATATCCTACTCTTCCTGCTGTCTCTCCTTCTTTACCCTCCTAACAGTATAGGAGGAAAGGGTGAAGAAAGAGGGACAAAGATAGATAGAGGAGGTGTGTATGGGAGGTGCAGTTAACACGGTAATGAAAGACAGATGCATTAACTCCATGTCAAAGTTCTTTCTATCTCATACACACACATAGATTAAGGCTGTACCAGAGTTTTATGAATGTAATCGGATAAATTGGATTTTGCTTTTCAAAAAAAAGGTTTAATGGCAAGGCAACTGCTTACTTTAACTTCTATTTTAACATTTTTTTTGCAATTAAGTTTCATGATCAACTACTATATGTGTAAGAGTTTTGCATTCAAACTGCAACACTTGTATTTTAAAGCAATTGCATCCTGATTCTAGTTGAGTTATAAAATCCCAGTGCATGACAGACCATTTCCCCTGCTCTGTCCCCAGAGCAGGTTGCATTTAAGCAGCAAGCAGACTAAAGTCATGCTGCCCTGCATCAAACATGTAAAGTTTTGTGGCTTGTGCCAAGTTGGGTACTTTCAATAACTTCATTAAAAGTGCAAGTACATGAATAAACCTCACTCAACCACACCCAGTAGTAGGCCAGGCTGTCTTAACCCAGCTCTCCCTGTGTGGGCAAACACATTATGGGACTCCAGATCTGTGATGTGTGTTTACATATGGCATTATAGGTAACCAAGGTAACACCGCAGTTTATGATCATTTTGATAAACAATCTGTCAAGTTTACAGCCTGCCTACTGTTGCAACTGCTGCAGACACATGCGTTGTGTTGTTGCGAACTTTTTACACATGGAAAGTTCAGACATCGCCTGTAATGTGATTCATCACCTGATTTTAGGTGAATGACAAGGTCCTTACTCATTGTCTGTTGAGTGCATGTAGTTACATAAAATGTCATGCAAGCAAAAGAGAATGCAAAGTCTCACCAGTTACAGAAAGTTGATTAAAAGCATGCTCAAACCATCATCCTTTCATGTCCTTTCATGGTATGTCCTGTGTTATGTAATTGTCCTATGTCCACTGCTTTTAATTGTCCTGTTTGTACTGCTTTTATAATTTTATACTACTGTAAAGTGTCTTTGAGTTCCCTGAAAAGCGCTATACAAATAAAATGTATTATTATTATTATTATTATCATCCATTTTATTTTATTTTATTTTAATTAATTTTGCACATTTTTTTGTTATCTGGAAAATTCTAAAAAAATGTATTAGGACTTATTCTCTCCAGCTGTTAAAAAATGAAAAGAATAAAATAAAAAAAGTGCCGAGAATATACATAGCCCAGGTAGTTACAACTCAGTCAGCTGCATTTTTAATACATGTTCTGAAATGCATGATACAAGGACAAACTGAGAACAGTGGCAGATGGATGGCCACCTGGATCACACTGAGGTCTCAACTGCAGCAAGAATACCCCTTATTAAATCTAGCATGTTCTTGAAAAATACAACGTAAGGTTTTATGGATCTGGTATTTTGTCTACATAAACAGGATATTAACGATTTTATCTCATTTGTCCTGTATTTTATCTTGTTTCTGTCTCAGGCTGTCCACTACACAGAATGTGAACAGCTCGTATTGTGTTGGCTCCCCTAAACAGTACCAGCTCTGTCCAAACCAGGTATGACACTACATTGGTACTGATAGATATGATCATAAATGTTCTCAATTGATACTTTAACCAGAGAACATGGAGGTTAATTAAAAGAAATTAGAAAAAAATACTTGCAACTTAAAGATTTTCTTTTACTGTGTGTTGTTGGTAATTCAGCCCTGTCCCAGCCCCAGTGTAAGCTTCAAACAGCACCAGTGTTCCCAGTTCAATTCTAAAGCCTTTGGAAGAAAGTACTACAAATGGATACCTCTTTATCCAGGTATAATATTATTCTATCAGTCTCTCTTCTCTGTCTCTCTGCCTGCCTGTTTTACTATCAAGGTGTCAACACAGTCAAACAAAAACACACTGCCCCCAATGCTTCATCTAAATGGACACTCATTCACAACTTGCATTTCATTCTTTTTTAAAAAATAAAAATGAGCCAATGTGAAAGAATGAGTTTACTAAGTTTAATCTTTCATCTCAGCGACTTTGCATAATGGCAGTCCCACATGATAACCATGTGGTACTAGTTGGATTTTGTTGAATTCATTACACTGGGATCCTATACTGCAATGTCAATAAAGTAAATATCTTTTTAAATATATAATTTCTCGTGTAGCTGATTACATCAGCATCTCCAGTAAGCCATGTGACCTTCAGTGCACAACCATTAGTGGTGAGCGACAGCTGCTAGTTCCCGCCCATGATGGCACCTTCTGCCGTGATACCAAATACCATGGAGTCTGTATAGAGGGAATGTGTCAGGTAATCCAACACAAAAGGTGTTATTTCACAAGTTTCCCTGTAAGAATTAGTAATATGTGTCAAATGTGTTTAATACCATAGAAAATATATTGCAGTGTTACTCTCATTTCAAGCATGTTCCTTGTTAAATATAACAATTCACCGGCAGAAAGAAACTGTATTAAGTGGTAAATATCTTTTATCCTGCAGCCTGTAGGCTGCGATGGGGAGCTGTACAGCAGTAGAACGGTAGACAGATGTGGAGTATGTGGAGGCAATGGGACATCATGCCAGCGCATCTCGGGATCATACAGGAAGGCACTCACACAGTTAGGTAACACACATAAACACAGATGACAGATGTGCACAGATGTGCATACGTGTTGCGTGTGCATATGTGGTTTTAAATTTGGTTACACTTGCATAACTAAACTACATAGACTACATACAATGCAAACTTTTTTGAAGGAAACTTTTCTAGGCCTTACTATAGTAAGCAGTCCTCGCTATAAACTTTCAGGTAACGGATGTACATACCATGGGCCCTATTGTACACCCGGCACAAACGTGAAAAATGGTCCATCAACCAATAATTACCCCATGTATTCTATTCACAAAATGAACTTCATTTTTAAGTGTGTGCTTGCGTATGTGCGTGTTTGCCTGTGCAGGCAAAAATATATTGTTGAAATAGAAATGTCAAAATATATTAAATATTTTCTTCTAAACGATTTGACTTAAAGGGGAATCAGCTGAGTGCTGTCTGACACAATACATACATTAAGCGTTGTCCCTGTCCAGCCAAATAAACGAATGAATGAATGAATAAATAAATAAATGAATCCTTGTAGTTCAGCCATTTACGTCTATGCTGGGTGTACAATACCATTACACCTGTGCTACTGGCACACGGCGGAACCAGTCTTTAAAGGGAATGAGAGTGGATTCTCCCATTGGTTCATGCATTTTTGGCCAGAAAAACACCCATGAACCTTTTTGAACTTTTTTGGATAATATTAAAATGATTTTATTCAGTGCATACTTTTTGTTATAATGCTCTTTGATGAGAGTTCCTGACAGACAGTTGTGTCACTGTTTTTGTCATCAGGTTATGTGTTCATCACCAACATCCCAGCTGGAGCTTCAGACATTCAGATCATAGAGAGACATAAGACTGAGAACATCCTGGGTAAGAACTTAAAACTTCATCAAGGTCACTAGACAGTGTGAATCAACAGATTTAAAACAGAATGAAGAGGATTTTTTAAAATTTAAAAAAAAAATATCCATTTGATTGAAGCTAGCTTAAACATGGTCTAGACCTGTTGTCACGTCTATCACAAATTATGCAAACGAGGGACCCAAATGCAGACAAAGTCCCAAAAAATTCTAACAAAAAGCGTGCTTTATTGAAAAAACGACAAGCTGATATAACAGAACTTCAAACCAAGCCTTGGGCGGGATGGAACCGCACAATTTTTAGTTGTAGTACACAACATGACACAACCAGAACAACAGGATTTTAACAGGACGATTCGACAAAGATGAAGGGAAACACTGAGACTATATATACAGAAGGACAAAGAGACACAGGCGGGGCATTTAACACAGGTGAAACACATTAGGGTAAACAGAAAAGGCGGGGGGTAAACAGCGATAACCCAAGGGGAGACAAGACTATCAAAATAAAACAGTAAGCCACGAGACAGGGACACATACCAAAAACCCAACAGAACCAAAAACCCACTTCACCCGCTGATCGTGACACCTGTATTGTACAAACTACATTTGTACATATTTGTACAAATTTATATAATTCAGGATAATTTGATTGTTGGTCTTTCCAAAAGGTACCACTATCTTAAAAATGGCTTTTTTCTTTGCAATTGGTAGATTCTGACCCAGTTTTGAATATCACTTTTTTAGTCCTTCCCCTGATGTTTCCTCTCCTATCCAGCCTTGTCAGATGAAGCCGGTCATTTCTTCTTCAACGGAAACACTGTGTTTGACAATCCTCAGAACTTTCATGTGGCAGGAACAGTGTTTAAATACAGACGTCCAAGTAATATCTTCTCTGATGGGCTGGAGTACATCATTGCCCAGGGACCAACATTTCAGGGCTTGAATGTCATGGTAACAGTCACAAACACACACGTACACACCAAAACAAGTACAATTATGTCACATTGTACTACAGGTAATTAACCTGTGCTTTTTCTCTTGAAGTACTACAACTTGAACGGGAAGCTCCCCCACATCACCTATGAGTACACCATCTCCCTCACATCTCATGACATCACAGCAGCAGAGGGCATCATCAGAGACCCCCACTCCCATCTTAACCTCACCTATAATGAGGTTAATGAGGACATCAGAGAGAATCAACTTCGAGCCACAAATTACAGCAGAGCGAGTGTAACATCTGTCCATCAGTACAACACCCAGCTCAAAGCCGATGACCAATCAGATGTCGAGCTGCAGGAAGAAGAGGAAGAGGAAGTGGTGTGGGAGATCAGGACACCTACCCCTCCACCAGCTGTTGCCATGTTGGTCTACAGACCTGCTGATGTCACTAGTCGTGTTTTCAGCCATAATGATGTTGAGGAGCGGGGACCCCCATCCAGTTATCGTGAGTCTGAGAGTGATCTGTCTTCTTACGACTGTGCTTTTTACTTTCTAAAATTGAGAAAACAAATGTGCTTAGAACCTGCCAGTTAAAACTGCTCCAGTATTATATTAATCACTTCTGTAGCCCGCTTTGCCTTAATTTATCACACATGCACTGTCAAGCTGATTCTGTATTGCATTTATCTCTGTTTGAGTGTTTTTAAGATTGTTTTTTTTTCATATACATATAAGATATGTTTTTATAGAACTGTTACTAAATATAATTCTGGGTGGGGAGGTTTTTACAGTTGAAAACTCTCACTGGTCAGACTGAAAAACTTATGCAGTGGGGAATTTCTGTATTTCTCCAAACCATCTTAAACATATTATTCTGTACTACAATATCTTGTTAGTTACTAGGTGACAGATGATATATGTCAAATAATATATATGTAATAAGTCCAGATGGTATTTCATCCTGTATGTAATTGTCCATTGACAGATTTGGAAAGTTACAAAATGTTGTCTGATGCAGCCTTCACTGACGCTTTCAGAAACAAATGACTTTGTGAAATTTTCCTGTCCAGCCTCTTGGTGTTGAGGGCTCATCTGTGTGCCATTAGCTTATTGCATCTCCCCCAGTCATTAGCTCTCTTTTTTTTCTGTTCATAAAGGAAGTTCCTCCAACTCGATTGACAAGCCTTCCACTGCTGATGACAACACTCTACTGCACTCTTTTCCAGGTAGGAAAAACAACCAAAGCCTATTTCTGTAGTTAAGTAACGCCATAATGGAAATAATTTGTTTGTATATGTTTTGTTTGTTTGTTATGATTGTGCTTACACTATGATGCACAGGGTAAATGCCATATCATAGTAGTGTAAGAATATTCAGACAGAACAGCAGAAAACTGTGGGACTTCTGTTCAGTTTAATAAGTCTGCATCACGACTAACTGATGTAATAAAGGCCACAACAAGGCAGAACCTCTTTACAAAAAGGAAGTGGTGGGAAAGGCTTTACTCTCCTCTTGAACATAGAGACATAACAGGTCCAAGCACCTCAATGTGCTGCTCTTTAACTTTACTTCAAGTTCAGACTTCAATCCGGAGTCAGGAGGTGATGAAAATGGCATTTGAACAGAAAAAATGAAAAATGCTGCATTAGTGTAACATTGTTTTGTTGGTATGTATCCATTGATGTTTTAATGTCCCAAAATATCTGTTTCTTTCTGTCCATGCACAGGTAGTCAGGGTGTTCATCCTGCAGACCTGCCAGAAGACACCGCTTATATGATACTGGAGGATTTACATTACAACCAGACAGACTCAAACACACACCTTCTCACACAGTCAAACAGCCACTCTGTTAAACACACACTCACTGATCCACATTCATCAGCAGAAACACAAGTGAAAACGTTGTCTGTCACACACACAGAAAAAGACTCAGACCCACAGTTGGAAATACACTCGGACATGCTCACAGTCACTGACACACACTCCATTACACAGAGAGATAGAGAAACTGGCACACACTCAGACACACACACTGCCATCTTGGTACAGCTGCAACAGGTGTCTGCAGTGCAGGCGGCCAACACAGTGAGGTATGAGGCAACAGCTGTAGAATAGATACCCGCTTGAAGGTCACTGTTGTGCTGTAAGATGTCATTTCTCAAAGCTGAATCTCTCATAATCCTCCGGATCATCATTCACAATGTGCTTTTAGTTCATAATGAGCATCACTTTGCATCAATAACAGATCAGTCTTGTGGTATCTAAGCAGTTTTGATTCAGACTGTGTAAAGGCTTGTCTGTGCCTCTAATTGTCTCATTGAACTTTATTAACAAAACTTTCCTTTTTTCTGTTTAGCATAAGTAAGCATGAGCACAAGTAATTCAAAAAACCATGATATATTCAGGGTTTTTTATAAAATAAATAGTCAAATGTTAGGTTTTAGTGAACTTGCCTGTCTGTGTCTCTGTCTCTCTAAAGCAACGACTTTGATGTGGGTCTGGAGCCAGACATCAGCCTGGCAGATATGTATCGCTGGAAAGTTTCTGCTTACGCTCCATGCAGCTCAACCTGTACAACAGGTAGCCACAGGCACATGCAATCACACCAACAAACCTGTATCTTTTTTATTGTTTCTTTTCTGTCTATTTGTAGGTGTCTGATAAAATACACAATTTCACACAAAATGACCAGACTGATAAGGTTACCATTAAAGTGGTTAAAAATTTAGGAATTTTTATGATGTCGCTCTCTTATTTTTTGATGTCCTACAGAGAAAATACTCTTGCTCTTTGTCTCCAACTTGTCTATTGTTGCACATATCAGTGCATCGTGCATTATCACCTATCTTACCCATGAATCTGACCACAGATGTTCTGTATCTTTACCTCCGCCTTAGAGATGATGTTTTCAGTTTAGTTTGTCTGTTTGTTGGTTTGTTTGTGTTTGTCCGCAGTATCAAAGAAAAACTGCTGGTCTGCTTTTCATGAAACTTGAAGGGTGTGGTATGGTCGACAATGATATAGTAAATACGCACATATGCAATTTATTATTCTGTAAATCACATGTACATGTGGGAAAATGTAATTGTGTATTTTATGTATCTATAGATAAAATATATAGGAGATAGGTCTTCTAGCTGTAGGAAAGTCAGTGGTTCAGAGAGAAGAGTCATATTACGGAGGTACATAAAACTATTGGTTACTTATTTGCATTATCTGCATTTGCTGTTATTGTGATCCCGATTGGGAATCCTACTCTCATAGACACAGAGCCATATGCACAGTCTGCTGCACATGCATGTACTCTCTGCTCACAGTGTGTGTTTGTGTGTCAGGTATCACGACTAGCTACGCCCTTTGTGTGCGATATGATGGTACTGAAGTTGATGACAGTTACTGTGACTCTCTGACCAGACCTGAGCCCACTCATGAGTTCTGCACCGGGAAGGAATGTCCTCCAAGGTACTGCCTCGACTGATTTAACTGACCGACTGTTTTGTTTAAATAAAAGCCTAATGTGTATTACTTCAGACTTTGGCAATACTTTAATCACTAGTGGCAAGGAATTGATCATCTTCTTTTATGCAACAGAGAAGAAAAGCAAATGCATGTTAAATGAGATGATGGTGCATCAACATGTATCTTTAGTCACTTGTAATCATCATTTTTATCCCCTCTGAATAGAAAATCAGCTTGAATCATAAGCTGCTTAGAGACCCCCTCCTACAGTGGTAGTTAATATAAGACATTGGGAGGCAGGCAGGAACGCATGCTTGTTTTCCTGATGAAATTCAGAGCATAGGCAGGAGAAGGGAATGCAATCTCTTGCTGTGACTGGATTTTTTTTTAATATACCAAATATTGCGATTGTTTTCCACTTTGCTTAAGACCTTACCAACTGCACCGTCTCACCTCTTTCCTCTCAGATGGGAGACCAGTGGTTGGAGTGAGTGTTCACGGACCTGTGGTGAGGGCGTTCAGTATCGTACTGTGCGCTGCTGGAAGATGCTGTCGCCTGGTCTTGACTCCTCTGTCTATGACTCCCTCTGTCTGTCACATGACCTTCACAAACCGGCCAATAGGAAGGTCTGTCTTGGCCAGAGCTGTGGACCCCAGTGGGAAGTGTCTGAGTGGTCAGAGGTAAAACAGAATACTACAGTGCAATGGTTCTTTTGATGGATGGATGTATAGTAGTATTGTTGATATTGATGGCTAGTGTTTTCAGGAAAATTTCATTAGTTTGGTTTTTTTTGATAACATTGTAAAGTTTGATAATGAGGAGTCTGATTCTGGTTCGTAAAAGCAGCAAAAAATATAAATCTGTGTCTAAAATCTGCCACTGTGCATTCTGTTAACAGTAAATTTAATCAAAAGCTTTAAGGTGTTTTTGATATACAGCCTTAATTACACATGTTTTTAAAAAAAAATATGATTGCAACACAATTTGAACCATTTGAACAGGGGAAACAAAGGAATAGGAAAATTGTGGAATTCTCAGAAAACACCGGCATTTAACAAACACAGGTAAACAGGTTCATGGTCAACATAAGGACCTAAAAACAGCTTATTTGTTCACACATTAGGGTGAAGTGAGGTTCACCACTTTGTGAAACACAATTGTATTAAGGATGTAACAATGCTAGCTCTAAAAATGTTGTCCATAAACACAGTGTATTTGCAAACAATTGCATTCTGTTTTAATTTACATGATACACAGCAGCATATTTTTGTGTAATCATGGTTCGAGCTTCACACTTGAATAAATTCACATCAGTTATCTGTTACAGAGACAAAGAAGACAAACAAGGAAAATCTATATCTGTGAAACACATTACATTCATATTTTCATTTACTAAAATGACAATAAATTTCAAAGAAATGCTTAAGCTAAAGTAAAACTGGAATTTAATATTAAAGCCCTAGTATTAAGAAATAAAAGCAATAAAACCCTAGCACATTTCCCTTTGTTGATGTTTGCGTGGCTTAAGAGACCCTCCTGCTCTGTCTCTGATAGGGATGTTTAATCCCTCCATCATATGCTGGGTCTGCCCCAGGGTGTCTTTCAAGTTGGGTGCCCCCAGTATATTCACAAAGGGAGGCAGCTAGAAGGTATCTTTACTTGGTGTGTGCACTGCTTCAGCTGGTTTATTTTCATTTGAAGGAGCAGTAATGCAATAGGCCCTCTAAAACTGCAAAACTGCACATCTGATTGTGGCTTATGACATTAGAACAGAAACAAAGACTTCATGGGGAACCATAGGTACCCAGTTTAACCCTGAGTAATGAGACCACTTAAGAGAATAAAATAATTGATACAAAAATCAATGGAAAAGTTGAGAAATATGCAACAGTGTTCTTTATGTTGATCTAGTCATTTCTGACTAGAGTGCTCATGTACTATTTACATACAACTTCAAGGTCCCTTTTTATTAAATCAACATGCAGTAATCTGTCAGTGACTGAGGCTGTTTACAAAAGAGCTGTGATTAGATCAGACTGAACCCTCAGCACGCTTGCCTGAGCTGAAGATACTGTTCCAATGTAAGTGCTCTCTAACATGGAGAGCAAAGCTCCTTCTGCTCTGCTTATCTCAAACTCTGATTACAAATTACAAATCGAACAAATCTGTGTCTGCTCTGATTAAGTATTTCCACACTGTTGATTGTGCGATCAGCTTCTTGCTCTCGCAGCATGTCTGCTGCTTGAGCACACACACACTGAACAGTGTTAGAGTCAAATGTGATGACTGTGACCCCCAGCAGCATTTATGCTGTGGTTGAATTGCTCCTGTGTAATTTCTGCAGTGTGCTGAAAATGAAGGTGAATGATTACTCCACAACAATGCTCAGTGTCAACATGTGGTTCTGATCATGAAACAGTCTGCAAAAACTCCTCATCCGATTCTATTAACATTTGTGGCTGTTGAATATTTTTTTACAGAAGACTGTAATATTCATTCATAGTGTGACTAATGTATGTGTGTGTTTCATTGTGTACGTTAGTGTTCGGCACTTTGCGGCTCTCGAGGGGTTCGTCATCGGGAGGTGCGTTGCTCCATGGAATTCAAACTATGTAACAAGTCCTCACAGCCAATAGAAAGTCAGGAATGCGAAGGCCCACCCTGTGACAGAAGATGGACTGTCTCTGACTGGGGACCTGTGAGTTAAACTGCACACACACACACACTCTTTCGCAAAGCAGCAAAAACACTAGATGAGGCATTTTAACACCTCTCTTTCAAAACAAATTGAATTTCTACAATTGTAGTCTTGTTTACTTAAATATATAAATAAATGTTTAAATTTAAAACGTTGCATTTTGGCAGTGCTCGGGTGCCTGTGGAGACGGAAGGATGGTGCGTGCGGTGATGTGTCGATCATCAAGCGGGATAGTGATGTCAGAGGAACAGTGTGACCAATCACTGCGCCCGCTTGCCATCTATCCTTGTGGTGACAGAGACTGCGCCCCTCACTGGGTTGAGCAGGAATGGCAACAGGTAAACATTTAAAGTAACCATGAATTTCCTGGATGCTTTTTGCCTCCACACATTACACAATTATGTAAAGCAGCAGCTACAATATACAGATAAAATATATTTAGACAAACTGCAATCCAACCCAAAATCACTGAATAACATAATAAAGCTGTGTTTCTGTAAAAGTTATGAAAACAGTCTTTGTTTATAAAGTTTATACACCAGTATATTCACTGTGCTTAGGCTGATGAATAAAAATTTGAGAAAACATTTGATTTAATGCACAGCTAGTTCACTCTCCAGCATGAGTCATCAACATAATTTAATAGTTTTCCTGGAAACAAAAAGCTCTGAAATTCTGTGTCATTGTAAAATAGTGTAAAGGTGGACATGAGTGATGAAAACACTTGACTGTTCATATAACTTCATGGGAACCTTTAAGAGCCGGTTCGTAAGGGGCTTTACGAGGTCTCTGTTTTTGTTTAATGTGTTTGTGATGTGTGTTTCAGTGTAATGCTACATGTGGGCGTGGCGTACGCCAGCGCCAGGTGGTGTGTGCTGGGCTGGAGAGCGGTGTGTTCAAAGAGTTTCCAGACAGCAGCTGTGACAAAACCAACAAACCCGAGACCAGATCCTCCTGCTTCCAGAGACCCTGCTCCAAATGGTTCACCACATCCTGGTCTCAGGTAACGGTCTGTCTGTATGAATGCATACCCACTGATGGTTCAGTCTGCCAGTGCACAACTGAAGTCGCCTCAAATCATATACATATACATATACATTGAAGTTTATAAATATTCATAAATATTCTGTTTGTTGAGTTAATACTTTGTGTTATATATTGCTTTGTTGGCGCAGCTCCATTTAAAATGAGGGTCTGTGCATCTGATCATTCACAAATATGAAGACAAATGAAAAGTCCTGTCCCCTCATACCCCCTCAGTGTAGTAAGACCTGTGGGAGTGGTGTCCAGGTTCGAGAGGTGAAGTGTTACCAGGGGGAGGAGCTTGTAACCAGGGGCCACAGCTGCGACTCTGCCCTCAAGCCAGAAGCCAGACAGAGCTGTGAAATCCAGAGCTGTCCAACAGAGGCACCAGGTACAAAAACAAACACATTGCATTTACCGTAGGTGATGCAATATTTGAGCACAGTTTCAGCTCCGGCAGAGGAGGATAAATGAACTCCTAGATGCGTCACTGTGAAAGAGTGTTCTCCTACAATGCCCCTGAGAATTTAATCAGGCATTTAGACCATTTTGAAACATATTTTAGATGTAATGCAGCTTTTTGTGTGTTTTTGTCAGCAGCAGCCCCAGCAGCAGCAGCAGTGGCAGCAGCAGATGACTCCTGTCAAGACAAACCGACAGCCAACTGTGCCTTGGTCCTAAAGGTGAAACTGTGTTCCCATTGGTACTACAGAAAGGCCTGCTGCCAGTCCTGTAAGGCACCAAGACCATGAAGTCTTAACTGTAACCTCTCACCTCAACCCCTTCACACAAACCACTGGTACCAAAGGTCTCACTACATTCATTTAGGTGCTACACAAAAGCCTGCTGCTAGCAATGTAAGGCCTTGTGACACCACGTTTAACTTTGCAACTCTTTGACCTGTCACTGATGTCAAGATTAACCTGTGGTTCCTGTCCTTACATCTTACCTGTCCCACCTGTTATCCCTTTAATGTTGGTTGTCAGCTCTACAGTTGCTCCTATAAAAGTGATTCTCTGGTTGTATGTGTGTAGTAGTGTCAGCACTACAAAATATAACTAATTAAGATTACTCCTCGTGTTTTTTTAAAGAGTCATCAGTAAAACAGTTTCTCAGACCAAGTCAGGTTTTCTGCTCTGTAGCCATATTCTACAACTGGAAGTTTGTCCAAAGAACTGAACAAATAAACCAGCCCTGAACC
This sequence comes from Acanthurus tractus, assembly GCA_029783725.1. Classification (NCBI taxonomy): domain Eukaryota; kingdom Metazoa; phylum Chordata; class Actinopteri; order Acanthuriformes; family Acanthuridae; genus Acanthurus; species Acanthurus tractus. The sequence continues at coordinate 1,460,566 of JAQNCA010000004.1, forward strand.
CTTTGGTTGCACAGTCTAAGGGGCCTGAGCCTGCTCTATCTCACAGAGGCCCTTCAGTTTTACCAGCATGCTACTCGATGTACGTACTGAGCAACTCTTACCCAGTAATGTGAATAAAGATAGCTTGAGGATATACTGAGCTTTTTGTTCAACTGCTTCCAAAACTTTTATGGGGAGGGAGCAAACTAGTGTTTTCATTAAAATATCCTTCCTCTGTTCTTCATACCTCCGTTATTCTCCTCCTTCTCATTGTTGCAGTAACTATTGAAAAGGGAAAAACCCACAAGGACTCCCCCTCCAACCACCTCTGTGTCTATCACGTCAAGTATCTCCCATCCTGTTTTAAAGAAACATTCGCAGTAGTAAATATTTACAATCTATCTATTCACTCGCTTTTTCTTATTGTCTCTGTTCCACTAAAGACGGTGCATCCAAGGCACAAGACAGCCTTAAGGCAGCTTGCTACTATGGCAGTGGACACGGTTAGCTGCTTATGGAACATAAAATGCTGCTGAGCCCCTCAGCCTTCATCCAGTCCTTCCATAGCAAAACAGCCCTTTCTTAAGTTTGGCCACTCAAGCCTTGTTTATATGTAGCCATGCAACTGATTCTGCCACTCAGAACATGAATTTACATACAACAGATAGAACACAGCCCACTGCCCTGCACTGACTGACAAACCACACCAGCAACGCTTCACCCACTTCAGTCTCATGGTTCAGAAAGCTCGTTGCTCTTTCACGTTAACCAGCTGATTCATGACTCAGTTTGTTTTTGTCTGCAGAGCAACAAACTGCAGTACTTTAAATACTTTCATGATGTTGCACCTAAAAATGATCATCTAGACTCCTGCAACATGAAGACCGGTAACACCCTATGGTAGCTAAACTAGATGGTAGCATTTTAAAATATAACATTGAAATATAATAGAGGTCATGTTTCTTTTAACATGTGCAGTAGCTGGATTTCATTTGCTGATAACACATCAGAAAAAGTGCATTGCTTCAGAAAAAAGGTTGAACAAACAATTTTAAAACCTAAATATGTGTTTAAAACAGAACACTCCTGTACACTGTCAAAACTATGAAATGATATTGACAAAGGAAGATCAAAATGATGCTGCAGAACCTGAAATATCCTTTTAATTGCACACATTCTTCTTCCTTTTAAAAACTTGGCACCTACAGCTGAACATCAGCCTCAACACAACCCAGCTGCTGACAGTTTAGCCAGACATGTGGGTGTGTTGTGCCAGCAGTGTGTGCCAGCAGTGGCTCACGTAGCCTGAAGCCTCTCACCTGCAGCAGAGATCAGCCGCAAAGTGAAGAGGTCTGGGGAGCACTTCTTTCTGACTCCACACCAACCATTACTGACCTTAGTGACATCATCCAAGGAAATGATGTCAGACTTTCTGCAGCTCTTCCTGGAGACAACCAAGGCTTTATGATAAATATTTACAGCAGTGCTCCCCAACAAGTTGCATCACACTTTAAAGTGTCAAATCAGAGTTTTGCTTAAACATTTCAGATTTAACATATGTATTATGTGTTTGTTTGTTCGACTTCAGTTTAGAATAGAATAACATTTTGCTCTTTGAATATGATCTGTATCAAAAAAAACAATTCAAATCTGATATGTGACTGATATTTTGAGACCGTAACACCAGAAAAGTCAAAGGAGGTGAATGCAAATCATAGATATTATTAAGTAATATCTGTGAGTGTCTAGTACGACCACCCAGTCAGGATGTTTAACCTTGCATAGCACACAGACTGGAGGCAGTGTGAAAACTGTTGGCATGTCTGCATGTACATCCCTCAAAAGTGAGAACAAATCTTCACAGGTTTTGTAAGGTGATATTTATACATTTAACTTGTCTGATACATGTAGAAATAGAACGTAAAAATGCACTGGAGCTATTTCTTAAACAACTGCTGAGTGCCTTGACTGTCTGCAAGAATCTCTGGAGCATAATTCTCATTGTAGGATTTACACAACTAACAACAATGTGACTGAACTCCGGCGACTCTCAGATCAATCTTTGTCTATCTCACAGACAGCATCCAGTTAAACCTGTAAATAAGACAACATGTTAAATTTAAAGATCAGTTCTTTGTCCCTACTCTCAATTGGTAATAAGGGAAAGCTACGTGAGCTACGCCTGGAGTGGACACACAAAAACAAAACTCTCATTTGTCCTCTCGTGCGTCTCTGGGAAAGCCAGCACAATCGTATGATACTTGACCTTGAGATGTTCTTTCAGAATGACAATTTTCATGACAAAATCCATGGTTCTCTGGAGGAATTTTCTTCTCGAATGAATGTAAATTGTCAGAGAGGGAGAATAAGAAGTTGATGTTACAGAAGGTGGCATTTGGAGAGCAGAACTGGAGCACCTGGTTTTATTCCTGTCGTCATGTCAGATGTGATGGTTTAACAAGGAACTTGGTACAAATACGTCACTGGAGACTCTGTGTACACTTGACTGGCCCTGTCCGTCTCACTGGCCTTTACCTGTTGTCCACACAGCTGCTGTTGTTTTTTGGCTTTCTGTTACACAAATTAATAAAAGATCAGCAATTTTTGACAAGAATCTGTGTCTGACTTCTGATTGCTGGTCATTTCCATGAGAAACCCGTTCATGTTGTTAAGGACAGAAGACAGAGCTGCATGCAGACACTGAAGCTTTCTCTGGGAGGTGGTTTGAGAATATGTTAAGTAAAGACCTGAAAACCAAGAGAAAAGGCTAAACTTCCATCGCAGCCAGCTTAAGCATTGTAATTCACGCTGGGGGTGAAAACATCGCAGAGACATGAGGTTTGCTCCTGAAAGGAAGGACCATGTGTTCGAGGGGAACTGTGGGTACTAATTAAGCTATCATGTGACACATGTCCTATTTACCGTGGTGTTTGTGTGAGAGAGCATCTTATTTGATCGTTGTGTTGTTTCGAGGACTCACCCCTCTTACCACGCAGTTAGCATTGCCATGGTTACAAGAGTGAGATCCCAATGGATGACTCCTTGGCAAACCAGATCAAACACATGAATGCACACCAGTTTACTCACCTGAGCTGCTCTCGACAAGACACCGTGCTTCTGCGGGTAACAGAGGAGGACCTCAAGGTGATTTTATGCATCTGTTGCATCTGTTCACAAACAATTGATCTGTTATTTCATGGTGGTGGGAATGAATGATGTGTGTCTGCAGGAGAAGACCCACGGCTCCAGAGAAAAGGTAAGTTCCTGCACTTTCAGAGCAGTTTGTCTTCAGATGTTTGTAGAACAGGTGAAAAAATGCTCAAGAAAAGATCCATTGTCACACTTCACCCATGTTGTAAAATATATCAAATCTACAAAACTTAACACAAACATTCAGGTTAGTCTGTTCAAAGCCCTTCCAAAGCTCAACCCTTTGTTCTTGTCTTCACTCCAATTTGTTTCCGTATGTTTCTGAAAGATAAAGTCTACCAACATATACTGACCATAAAAACAGACCATTATGCATAATGTGAATCCATCAGATTCAAAGCAGACAGGAAAGAAGTCTTATCAATCTATTCAATTAGATGAGGATCTTTTTCACTCGAGCTCAAAGATCGGAGAAGCTACCAGATTCATGTGATCACTTCTGTGGGATTTCTTTGACAGTTTAGCTCCTGAATTAAATTTCACAAGCAGAAATGTTAAAAAGAATGTTGAATATGTCAAAGCGAATGTTGGTTGTTAATGTTGTTTTATAGTTAGAACCAACGACCATGGCCAGTTAAAGAGGGAAAAGGGGTTATTATTGGTCACATTTCTGCATCACATTCCCTTTTTTTGCAGTAAAATATTCTTGCAGTTTTCATGCTACTGACTCAATGATATAAAGTTTTCACTATTTTTCTTCTTTCAAGGAGCTTTAATGAAGGAAGGAACTTAATGGAAGTAGCTTCAGCGGCCTCAGTGCTCTTTGTCTTTGGCAATTTGCTTTGCCAATGGTGTCAATATTCTGCATTTTCTTTTTCACATGAGAATAGCAGAAGCAGCAATCCTCATTATCACAGTGTGGTCGAAATTAAAGGAGAAGTAACAGCACAGTGATGTAGAAGAGTCTGCATTCAAAATCCTACTTAAGTTGGAAAACAGTGGTATTACTTGCAAAAACAATGCAAATACAAAACTGTTTCGCACTTTTTACAACAAAAAAATGTATTTTTTTGTAAAAAATACAAAAAAATATTCTTTGTATGAATTGAACCTGTCACATGTATATTATTTTAAACATACCTCTGATGCTGCATGTCAGCAGTGGTTTAGTATATTTGTTTGACATGGGGACAGTTTAATGAAATGCTTTCCATGCAATAATACAGGGTGTGGTTGGAAACCAGCGTTCTGGTCTTTAGCTTTGTGTTGTGTTTTATATTTCTCATCTTGTTCATTTGAAGGATTTCTGTCTTCAGTGGGAACCATTGACCTTTTCATGGGGTTTTGTTATCAACAGGAAGTATAAACCAATTCCAGATTTACTCTTTAAATATTTCCAGAACAGATTAAAGCTCCGTTTCCTGCACTTCCGGAGCCCGACTGGGCAATCTGGAGCGTTTCATATTAATGGCTCTCTGAGAAGACAGCCATCAATAAATGCCAGATGGGGCTGCTTGTCTCAGAGCCTCTTTATGCGCCTTTCTGAAAGTTATTACATTCTTAAACAATGTTTAAGTCGCTGCTCTCTACATTGCCCATCATGGCGATGTCCTGGTGTCTCATCTCACCTGCAGCTCATCTTGTGTTTCTTCCTGTGCAGAGACATACTGACAGTTTACTGTTCCTCTTAATTCAGGAGCCATCGCGAGTTCAAAGTTCTGATTTCTCCATCTGTGTTTTACCTGGAAGACAGTGTTAGTAGTTGGTGTCAGGTGCTCGTCAGCAGGGGGGTTGTTGGGGCATTTCTTTGAGCCATACGGCAGCCTGGCTGTTTCCCTCCCTCTGTCTCTTTCAGATGTTCCCTCTTAAAGCCGTCATGTTGCTGCTGGCAGGGGTGTGTGTGTGCTGTGTGCAGGAGTGTGTGTGTTTCCCCAATGGCTCAGTGGCGTGGTCCTGTGGCAACTTGATGCCTGTGCATCCACCCTTCACCCCATCCACAAGCATCCCACCATTCACACTGACCACATCTAGCGCCACCTACAGGCTGGGTGGAGTCATTTCAGGTAGGCTACACCTGGGCAGCAACTTTTACTTTCTGTCTTTATTTTCCTCATTTTGTGCTCATGCTCGTGTCCAAAGGTCCAAACAAACACACAGACAGATAAGACAAGAAAAGCACAGACAGCCAGTCACAGCATGATGATGAAAAAGCTGCTTCATGTGCAGCTGGGATGTCGGCTTTGATGCTCCTCTGCATGGAGAGCCTGCATGTTCCTCTGGTTGCTTGGTGCTGTGGTTGTCCCCCACAGATGTACGACAGGGGGAGACTCTGAACTGTCCGGGGGTGTGAGCGTGACACCAGTCTGTGTGTGTGTGTGTGTGTGTGTCCCTGTCTCTTGCTCTAAGCATGCAGGCACAGACTGCCCCCCCCACAACCCTGATTTCATCAAGCTGTCAGGGAACAAGGAGAGGATGCAGAGGGATGTATTTGTTTTGCTTTGTCTTTGTTGTGAATGTGTGTTGTAGTTGTGCTCTTGTGCTTTTCTTGTGCATGTGCCGTGCAGGATGGGGGAGGGGAGGCATCGCACACCGGGAAGCACACTCTCTTCGCTCCCTCACAACTCAGCTCTCTCTTGCTTTTCCTCTCCATGTTATCCCACCTCTTCTCACTCCTCCCCCATCTTCCTCTCTCATTCTCGCTGAGCCTCCCTCCCTCCAAGGGGTGGTATTGTGTAACAGTTCAAAGGTCGGAGGTCATGTTTAGAGGAACATACTTTGACCCTTGTGTGACTCTGAGACTCTGCAGTTCCTCTCCTCTCTCCTGCAGCAGCACACATCAGCGCACACCTTTCTATATTTCTGCACTTTCTGGAACACTTGTACATTTAAAATTTCCTGCAGAGAAATTCTTCAGTATCCTCCCCTCGTCTTCTTCTTCTTCTGTCACCCAGAGACACACCGTTCCCTCAGTGAGCCATGTCCCACTTCTCTGCCTCGGTGCCTGCTGCTCCTGCACTCAGTCTGCCTCATGTTAGCATGAATCCCTTCCTCCTCTCAACTCCCTCCCTCTCCCCTTGCAGTGACAGTGGAGGTGGTGAAGAACAGCTCCGTGGAGTTCCAGGGTTTCCTGTTACAGGCCCGGAGCAGAGAGGGACACGGTGAAGCCAAATCTCACATTTT
>JAQNCA010000004.1:1469374-1482042 GCA_029783725.1 Acanthurus tractus
CTCAGTCAGTCACCAGCCACGTGGTCCGGAGGTTCAGGTCAGAGTTCACACTTACATCAGCAAAACATCAAGGCCGCGGCTGTGAAGGTGAGCATGAGCAGGCTGAGGGATGCTGGCACTAAAACAATGAAGAGACCTCTGCAGGGAAGTGACTGGGTGAAAAAATCAGAACGACACACATAAAAACCTTTCATTGAAACAAGAACTCTTCAATGGCATCTCTCCACCTGGGGCTTTAGCATAAACTGCACACTTCATTTACAAGGTTATTTCAAAAGGACCTTTTAGATGTTTTTTTAATGTATATATATATAGAAGGAGGGTAACTTCAGTGTGTCAGCATCATCGTTTGTCTGTTGTGTTTGTGTGTGTAAAAAGGGTTTTGTTTGTGTCTCAGTGGCCACAGTTCACTGCAGAGCTTCAATAAACAAGATGTAGGATTTGATGTGTACAGTATGAACACGTGAACACGCCCTCGGAAACTGCAGGCATCAGAAACGACCTGTTTTTACAGTGAACTGGAAAATATTTAAACCTGTTACACTTTCCTTTTTTATTTTTCAAGACTAAATCAGTCATGTGGCTAATAAATCTTATCCCTGTAAGACAGGCAGGAGCTAGTCAGGCAGTGGCTACAATGCTGTGCTGGCAATGATAAATAGTTGAGAATGTGTCTTGATTAAACGATGCGGTGCTGTAGTGGTCCACTTATTTAAGAGCCTATTTATTTCAGAATATAAAATGTTGGTATCAGGCTCGAACTTTCAACAAAAGCAAATGAGAGCTGAAACTCCCCAGAGATTGTAACCAAACATGACTTGATACTTTAATAAAATATTATACTGAATAATCACAAGCTGACTGTCTTCATTTCCTCAGAGAACTTGGCACTTTTAAAATGGATCTTGTGATTTTTGTCCATCTGGTGGCATGTAATGGTACTGCATCCTTGTGCTCTGTCTGGTTGCTTCTCACTAACTGCTTCACTTCACTGTCCCCTGGGTTGGTTATCTTTCACTCTTTCACTGGAGGAACTGAAAACTTTTTCAGCCTAATAGGCAGATTGCCAAGATAGTCCACATGACACACACCTGAGGCTCAGGAGGCACGGCAGGTCTTGGATCATATAGAGATGATGTTGTTTAAACTGTAGTAGCATAACTCTCGTCCAGTACAGGTGCTGTTGGAGGTGTTTTTTATATTTTGACAGGGTTCAGCTGACACAGATGTCACACTAACACTTTATAGTACTTGTACTAATTATAAGCTTAAGTATTTGCTTGTCTGCATTCAGTGACAAAGGACATAACGTGGGTTTCTGAGCATTAACAAAAGTCATTGTGACTCTGTGATGAGTTCACTCTGAATAAACCTTCAGTTCATCAATGCTGGTTGACAGTAACTGACACATTAGCTGCCTGACCACCACATTAGTTGGGTACCAGATCTGCTGAAACCTCACTGAGATCAGCAGAACGGCTCTTTAACACTGTGCCATACATTTGTGAAGTGTATGTTTTGTAGTCTGGTGTTTTTCATTTTATTAAGTTTGCCTGGACCACGACTCTTAAACTCGTTTTCAAATTCATCTGTTGATGGAGCTCAAAGAAAACACTGGGAGTGACTGGAGATCATTTTCCTGTAAACCCATCACCTCGGTCCCGGGCAGAATGAGCCCAGAGTGCAGCAACTGTGTCCCTGCAAAAAGGTGACGGACAGCAGAGGAAGAGGAGGAGGCTGGCTGAAAGGCTTCCACCCACAGTCTCCACTCAGTGAAGCTGTTCAAACACTGACTTATTCCCCATTCACACACACACACAGAAGAGGGGAGACACAACAGCCAAGTAATGTAACAGTTTATTCTGTCTCTGGCTACGTTAACACTATGCAAACAGAGTAAACAACATGGCCACAGACACAGTGATGTGTGGGAGGAGAAATGCTTCAGAAAGTTACAGAACTCTACCAACAGTTTCACAAAGCTTCGTGCCGTTCTACACGTCTGATCACATGATGGAGTCATTTCCATTGCACACGTAAACGCTGGCTGTGGCGCTGCTGGCAGGGAAAAGAACACAAGTGCAACACTTCATAATAAGAGGCCGATGTTCTCACACATGGATGTAAGGTGCTGCAGTGAAAAGAGGCCGGGGCACTCACACATCACACACAGCTGGCACACTGAGTGAGATGTCTGTCCACCAAACAAAGCTCCAAACACACCATGACGTGTTGTAATTCAGTGAGGAAGAATGAAACAAGCGTTAGAGACAGGACACGAACACCAGCAGAGCAGACTCCAAACATGTCCGCTGCCAACGTGCACACACACTCAGCAGGTCTTAAGAAGACCCACACAGACACTTTCTGTAGGTCACATTGTATGTCCGTCGTGTTTCTCCCTTTTTACTGTCATGTGCTACTTTCCCATGTGTGAACATCTACAGCATTACAACAGTGACAGGCCTGCAGGACAGATGGACACCATGGTCACACACACAGGAAACACCACAACAACATCCATGCAAAACTGTTTCTGAACAGTGACACACTCTTGAATGACAGAAATATTTGACTACATCATCAGGCTTGTGGGGAACATGTGGTGAGCTGGGAAACATCTGGAAGACTGTGTTCTTGTGTGAAGGCATCAGGTGGAGAGAGAAGTGCTGCTCGCTCATGGAACAGATCTTTTCATTTAAACTACTTTAAAAGCTTTGCACTGCATATCACTGACGTTAGAGCGTGACATCAGTCAGCTTTGTGCTGACTGTAGCTGATTAGGTTGCTTGTTTAGACGGGTAACAGGAGAACAGGTGAGGAGGTAGGACTCAGGGTGGAGATACTCACAGTAGCAGGTTTTTGATTTTAGTATAAAAGACACATTTTAAAATAAAAGCACCTGTTCAGGAAGCAAAAGAGGGACGTTCACTTTTCAGTTGGACTGCTGGCTGTGGGGTCAAAGTGCTTCAGTGTGTTATGGGTCATATGATGTCACATACAGAAACACTGCAGGGCTGGGATCAGTTTCATTTCACACAGTCCAGATCTTTGAATAGTCAGCAGCTGCTGTAACTTGTCTCACTTTGCATTTCATGAAATGATATTTTTACTCTTCAAATAACGGAGATGTGAAGTCAGACTTCAGTGGCAGGTTTTCAGTTTGTTCGACTGGCAGCAGGATTCAAAGAGAAAGATGTGTATTGTTGGATTTTAAGAGAAAGACAGAAGATTGTTCAGGTTCACAAAATGATGAAGAAAACATCAAGTACTGTTGAAGCTAATAACCTGTGTGGCTGCAGCTGCAGCAGTGTGTTCAGGAGTCGCGCAACCAGACTCTTTGTACCGTCATGTAGCAGGATGCGTTTCATACTGACAGGCAGACCAGGTGTGTGTGGGTGCAAAACTCTAGATTAGCTAGAATGAGTTAGTTGAGGTCACAAAAAACAAACTTTCCCAAGTTGTAGCTGTGAGCTGTCACATGATCCCTCCCACAGAACACGGCTGCAGAAGATCCACAGCCACTCACAGGTCATGGAGGACCTCCAGCACTGTGGCCAGAGACCAGGCCTGGGTCTCACAGCTGAACGGGCAGTACTGGCCATTCTCATTGGTCAGCTCTGGCAGACCCTTCCATGGAGACCTGCGAGGACAGAGGGGAGGTCAGAGGTCACAGTGCACCAACAACGCGGAGAGCAGTAAAACAGTTCAGATGAGTCAGTGAACCTTCGTCCAGTCCTGCAGAGTTCTCACAGGTTTTTTATTCTCGGGTCAAAGGCTTTTATTCACTGATTTCTTTTCACATTTGAAAACAGATGAGATGAAAAGAAGGCAGACAGGAAGTGAGAAACAGGACGAGTTCATGTGCGATTTGATAATGAAGCTTCCAAGTGTTTGAAAATTGCTGGAAAAAACTGATGTTTCCTCTGTCCTGACAAACTGAGCACAGCAGACGGACACAGCAGAGATGCTCTCACCTCTCCAGGTGGGTGTAATGTCTGGACAGAACATTTTTCACCAAGGTGACAGTTTTCCTGTACGTTTCTTCTCCCAGCTGCTTTGCAAAGTGGAGTTTAGCGCGCAGGAAGTAGCCTACCGGCCACAGCCACTCCTGCAAACACACAGTGTCAGTTCTGTGCACTGAGAAAACAAAGACATACATATGTAATATATACATAGATATAAACAAACAGTGCTACACCAGCATTAAAGGAAAGCCGACAGTCGGCACCACATGACTCCACATTGATTTACATGCTGGTAATGTTTTTCTGCGTCTGCACTCGACTGACTGAGCTCGACTGTTAGAGCTGCAAAAACAACACTGACCTACAGGACGTGGATATAAAAACTCTAGATTAGCTTTCATGAAGTTACATTTCATATTGTAAATGATAAAGACATCTCTATGTGTAAGCACTTGTACAGCTCAGTCAGCGTGGACTGTGTGCACTGCACTTCCACAGGGTGGACTTCAGCTCCGGACCCGGCTGCTGTGATGGAACTAACGTGCAGCTTATCTCCACAGAAAGCTCTGCAAAGAGCTGAGACTGGTCTCACTCACTGGGCCCTGGTGGTAGTTGAAGCCCTTCGCCAGGTTGTAGTTGTCGTTGTCCAGAGCGTTGTCATAGACACCACAGTACACCATGTCACTGTGAGGGCGACATGATGATGTCAGCGTGAGTTTGCATGGGAGGCAAACACATTACACACATTCATACTATGGAACAAACACTGATCCTTCACTGCGGCTGCAGCTCAGCCTTTCTTTAAGGTGGTATGATGATTACAGTTACAAGCACAGGTTTATCCCTTGTGTTTGAACAGAACTCTTTGCTTCTGTGTGCTCAGTGTGAATGCAGTACTCAGGGTCCAGTGTCTTCATTCCCAGCGGTCCCAGGAGTTTTGTCTCAGCCACCTCCAGAGCCTGCCATGCTTTTTCCACTGAGAACAGCTCCGGGGCCTTCAGACACAAACACCATTTCTCACAGTTACACGTGAAGACCCTCAGAGACGATTCAGACAAATGATTTCAGATTTCACTCTACGTACCATCACCATGGTGATAGTGAAGTTGGGCCTCAGCTGGTAGTCACACCAGGGGCTGGAGGCTCCATGGCTGTCCTTGTAGATACCTTTTTTGTGCACCAGATCAGGGTGTTTCTCATTGGGGTCATTTGGGACCCCGGACACCCAGTAAGATGCTTCAAAGCTCTGCTGCAGCTGCTGGTTCCACTGGGAGTACGAGATGAACAGCTCTTTACCTGCAGCGCAGTGAGCACGGTTCATTACAGATGGCCACTTCAACTCAGAATGAGTTCAAGAAACATGTTTTATCTGGAAACAGAGGGGAAACCTCAGTGTGTGTGTGTGTGTGTGTGTGTGTGTGTGTGTAATACCATCTCTGTGTACTTTAGCTCCATCATAAGGGAACAGTCCTTTGGCATGGAGCTCCACAAGCCAGCGAACAGCTGACTTACTGAGGCCCACTATCTCCACTGCTGCTCCGTCTCTAGACAGAGAGTCATTCAGAAGATCCATCACCCATCATTTCATCATCAGTGACATCTCTTAGCAGTGGTTTCTGTCAACTGATTTATTATTTGGTCTATAAACTGTCATGTAATAGTGGAAATGTGCAAAGCTTTAAATGTCTCATCCCCAACTCAAACAAAAGTGAAGCTGTGAAACACAGCAGACGCTCTCAGCTGGAATCAGTGAAGGACGGATCAGGAAACCCAAATTAGCATCAAAAACTGCAAAGTGCAACGAGAAGCATGAACTCTTTAAATGGCTCTTATTAAAACAGCTTCTTCTCACTTTTGTGCTGACTGGCTAACAGCTCTTATATTTCAGACTGGTGTGAGAGAGTTGGTGTGTGTGTGTGTGTGTGTGTGTCACCTCGGAGTAGCAGGCATGCCTTTGTTCCTTGCTCTCTCACTCTCTCCCATCTTGTCCATCCACGTGCCGCAGTTAAAGCGGTTGCCTCCTGTCACGAAGCCCGTGGCTGGATCCACCTTGGCAGTCAGGTTGAACCCTGGGAAGCAGTGACAGAGCTCACAAACACTGTGGCTGGGATACAGAGCAGCAGCTGCTGCTGTACAGGGACTCAAAGTTTCCCCCCGCGGCTCCATGGAGGAGCAGAAAATGATCTGCTGGGTGTGTGTTGGTAAGAGTGACTGCTTATTACTCTACCACTGGAAAACCTCCACAGACGTGACCACTGACTTACATTACTGTACATTACTGTACATGTGTAGCTCAATACACTCCAAAACACCTACACACCTACCTTCATCTCTCATTTGCATGTCTATCTTGGGTCCAGCATTTCTTTCTCTGAAGGAAATTCCCTCTAGGTGGCGCTGCAGAGCCTCCTGGATCACATCGTACAGTGGCTGCTCCTGCACACACACACACACACATGAAGAGGAAGGTTGCAGAGCTGTCATTGTGGACAGCCCATCACTGACCCTAACTGCCCCAATCCAAACTCTCAATGCTATTTCTATCAAATCCATTCATAACTTACAAACACAGTGTGGTTGGATACAAGTCTTCATTTTATGGACTCTGGGTATCTTACAAAGACTTTAAAACCCACTGGGCTAAAGTCCTGTTTTTCTGTCTAGTTCACTGTACCCTATTAAGTCTGTTATGATGACATCCCTCACTTTGGCGCAGGCTACATTTCTGTCAGGCACACTTTATCTTCTCGTTAATGTATTTACTGTCTTTAAAGACGACTTCTGTCTGAGGAGCCTTCTGTCAGATCTGTTGGACAACCGTCCTCGGTGCTGATGTGACATGTAGGTAAATCTCAGGTTTTGAGCCCCCACCCCCACACACAAAAATATAGATGACACAATCAAATCAGATGACACATCACATCACTTCAGTGATGATGATGGTTAAGTGTTTGTATGATTGCAGTTAGTGTATGAGATTTTAACTTTGGTGCCCCTAGTGGTAGATTTAAGAAAGACACTGTGACAAACAGCAGTGTGTGTGTGTGTGTGTGCGCGCACATGCATCTCAGCTGCACATACCACCTCTCCTGGTTTGCAGGGTTCACAGTCATCAGTAGGATACATGCGTGTGACAGGGCAGGACAGGATTTCATGCCCTTGAGGAACGTGGGTAGCGTAGTCCTGAAGAGAAGTACATAAGACAGAACATTTGTGATATTGAAATGTAGATCATTTCCCTCACCTGGCATAAGGAACTGAGTAGGTCCATAATTATTTCACAACAGAAGTTCTTCTTGTTTACCGACCCTGACAGGTCTGTTACATGTGCACCCTCTTTGTTGGAGGCTAAAACCTGGTTGGCCTCCTACACCTGTGCTCCTACAAAAAGGGTGCACATGTAACAGCATGTGACGGTCAGCTTCCACTGCTGGTAATACAAGGACTTTGGAGAATTATCTCTCACAAACACATTAAAAAAATAACTGTTTTCTGTGTTACAGTGTCCTCCCACCTGGATGCACTGCAGCCACCACCACACAGCGTCACGACAGTTATATCTGGCACAGCGACCCTCACCCAGCAGGTTGGGGATCAGACCGTGACGGAGTGTCCCGGCAAAGGCCAGGATGATGTTCCTATGAAGACCAGGAGAGAGAATGCTTCGTTTTAGTTCCTGCTAGCTTTACACATGAATGCTGTTATAAATGTAATGTTCAGTTTAACAGCTAAGCAGCCACACACACATGCATACATACCGAGCCTCAGCGTGTCTCCCAGTGAGCAGCATCAGTCCTCTCAGAGCGATGAAGGTGTCTCTGCCCCAGCAGCGGAAAATCCCAGAGGAGAAGTGAGGAAGACCTAAAGATGGTTAATTACAAGACAGTAACATTAGTTACATGAAACTCCATGTACTGTGTTTGTGGACATTATGAATATATGTCCATCTCACACCCCTGACCATGAAATAATCAACACATTCTTAGGGGATGTAACTTCAAGGAAACAGGTTCCAAATGAGTTACTTCTTGTTCTCATCTCCTGCTGAGTAAACCTTTACTGAGAAACAAGCAGCACGTTGCATACGTTCACAATCTGCTGCTGAAATGCTCAGGAATAGCTCCTGCATGGGTTTATGTAGAAGTGGAAGCAGGAGTTTGTATTCAGAGGAACCTGTGCTGCCAACTTTCCATCTCAATACCTGGAAACGTTTCCGGAGAAATGCTCTAAAGGTTGTGTTGTGAATGAAAGCATTCACTCTGCAGGGACACGCACATGGAAGGCAACATCTGTCCAATCCCACGACTCCACGGTCTGTATGTTTGAATCCGGGACTTGGTTACAGTAAATAGATCACAAAAAATATTACAGAATAGTAATTAGATTACAAGAGCGCCTGACAAAAAGAGCTCCTGGCCCACCATGGCCCTGAAAAAAGAGACGTCTGCTTCCTGGTTGAGCTTTGTGTCAGTTCCATGATACTTGTGTTAGCGATAACTGCTGCTGTGCACATGCATGTGTGAGAAGGTGGAACAAGGAAATGAGGTCATGTTCCTTAATGCAGCTGTGTGTGTGAACATGGAAAACAGCAGTTCCAAAAGGTGATGCCAGTAATTCACCAGAAACTCTGTGTAACAGGGACTTAGGTTATTGTTGCTAGGATACCTGCAGCCAGGGAGACACAGCACTGCTCCTTCTGGCCGGTGATGGCACTGATGCGGTACGGTACATCCTCGATTTTCAGAGACAGGGGAGGGAGGGCAGGAAAGCGTCCAACACCACACATCTGAACCGAACCCAGAGCCAGCTGACGAACAAAGCTGGAGCCATTCTGGATAAAACTGTTTGAACCAGGAAAAAAGGAAATTAGCAGCTCCAGCAAGACAGGAAACGTGCTTGTGCAAAGTGTCACCTGACTAAAAGTCTTAGTTTAAGCTTTAAAAGCCAACAGTTCCCAACAGTGCAGCGTCCAGAGTCCACCTTACCCTGACATGAGCTTGTAGGTTGCATCCAGAGCTGTGGTGTAGGTCGACACCAGGATGGCGTCAAAGTAACAGGGGATGAGGTAGCGTGGGATGTGCTTCAAGTAGTTAAACATGGCTCCCAACCACTGACCCACCTGCATACACACAGAGTGGCAACAGACAGCCTCTGTCAGGATCCGCTTAAATACTGTGAACACCCAGCTTACCAACCAACACCCACTGAAGCCAACAGGAAAACCTCTCTAGGTACTTGAAGTGAATCAGTCAATCAAGATTTGTTGCTCAGGACATGAGCTTCCCTCCTTCAGTTCAATACGTTGCCTTCAGTTGTTGAGCTATCCTGCAGAACTATTGTCTTCATCTGACAAGGTGCAGCGGGTGCAACAGCTCGTAAAACAGATGTGTAGATTGCTGACTGTGACCCAGGTCACACAAATAAAATACATATTATTACAGATGTTCTCAGAATGCAAAAAGCAGAACTTTTTCACTCCAAACAATAAAAAATGACATCAGCACAAGTGAAGATAATAAACTTTAAAATCGGATTTTCATCTACATTCTGAATGTTTACTGTGTGCTGTTTTTTTTCCTTTGTTGTACAAAAAACCCAGCAGAAAAACAGATATGTGAACAAACACATGAAATACACATGTTGTTTGGGTGAAGTGGCCCTTTCAGGCTGTGAAAGCCTCACCTGCTGCAGGGGCCCCTCTCTGTGAATCAGCCTGTTAGACACAAAGTCTATGAGCCAGTCTCCCTGCCGGAGGTTCGCACACAGAGGATGGCCCAGGTCATTGTTGGGCCGGATGTTAGCCAGCACTGATATGAGACCTGCAGGCACACAACAACTACATTTACACTCTGTCACACTCGGCCACCAAGATGGGAAATATCAAGGCCAAACATCAGTGTGAAAGTGTTTTCTGTAGTAGCATTGGCACACTGTTGGAGAATGGTACAGTTTTAAGAAATACACAGAATACACATGGATGTGCTTTGTGAATACCTTGTAGTCCAGCATACTTGAGGCTCTCCCATCCGGGAATATTGTAACAGCCTCCACCATCTTCTTGTTCTTCTGATTCACAGCGAAACAGCAAGATGTTCAGGTCTGCTAATGTCAACTTGGACATCAGCCTGTGAAACACACACAGCTGGAATCAAAACTTCACATGTCACAGACGTGGAGCTCAAAAGACACTCACATCTTTTCTTACATTCACACTGTTGTTTGAGCTCTTTAGAACAACCATAACCTGATTTACCGGTGGAGACTGTGTACATGCAGACAGTGTTCAGTGTACTCTGAACCCTCTGAACGTTTCAGGATCAAAGTCTGCACTAGTCCATCAAATGCAAATGAACTAAGTGTCCTATTTTAGTTTTTCCACAGACAGTCCAGAGAGCACCGCAGACAGAGATGTCTAAAAAAACTCATTTATTTCCATTTTCACATCCAAAACTGGTTTAACTCTTAAACTGTCTTCAGCCTCAAACAGCATTAGCAAGGTACTTTCAAAGACCCCACACAGGTTCCTGGGAAACCTCAAAGGGCTCTGCATGTGCAGCAGCGTTACACAGAATCTGAGAGTTAATGTGGTAAATGAAGTTTCCCTTTTAAGTTCAGCTGATGACTCTTTTCTCTGATGACTCATTTCATTCTTGAGGAACGATGATGTCACACCACAAGTAAAAGAAAAGCCCGGTCAAGATGATATTAATCATTATTATATCCATCCAACCAACGGAGAGTGATGACAGATGTGTGTGTGTTGGTGCTCACTGTGCCAGGGGCTTCTGCAGGGCTTCAGGCGAGTTTTCATCTGCCACGCTGCCTCTCCTGTACTTTGGGCTGAACTGGGACAGATAATACCTCAGCACCCCAACCACGTTCTGGGCCTTGGGGTCCAAACTAACCCTGAAGGGAAGGGAGAGCAAAAATGTACAATTCTGATGCATTTCTTTTTAATAAATCCCTGACAGAATGATCAAGTCCCCCGATCTGCTTTGTTTGGAACACACCGGCAGATTGGAAAGGTGTGTGTGGTCACCTGAAGGCGATGATGCTGCCAGGTGTCAGCTTCTGGAAGGTGATTTCTTGCACAAACTCGGATCGACCTTTGGATGTCACTCCAGATTGCTTCACCACTGTGCTCTCCTTTAACTATGTGTATATATACATCAAAATATATTGTCATTATTTCATTAATGTGCTCAGAAATGCTTAACCATCTACATGATTTTATAATAATAACGAGTGAGATTTACAGGAATGTGCTCTTTTAATTCCACAGTGTATTCTGGCATGCCGTTAATGTAGTTGTCATTCTTCTTGTAACTCCCAGCATGCCTTTCCACCGTCCTTGCCTCCAGTACTACTTCCTCTATCTTCCCTTAAGAAAGAGACAGAGAAAAATGTCGTGATTATCATCGTATGACAGCATCGTCGTAAAACCTGTTCGACAGATTTTTTTTTTTACGAAATCTTGTTGCACTGAGAGAAAGTTAAGACACAAATAAATACAAGAAAGATAATGCAACAGAATAAATGATGGTGTCATCATCTTACCAGGTATGAACATGGGTGGAACATCAGTGCCATACTCGTGGGTTTTGGGGTTCCAGAAGGCTGTCCTGCACACCGCCACCACAGACTGGTGTGTGCTGGGACAGTGACGAGTAACCGCAACGACGTCTGCGTCAACCTGGTCTACAAACACCTGGACAGGAGGGCGAGAGGAGATTAAAGGTGGAGCTGCTTACTGATGAATGATCTTTAGGAGCTGCTGATATTTGTGTTGACAGAACCTGCATGAACCCCTGGGCAGCCAGCTCCTGGTGCAGCTTGTTGAGAGCCACTTTCCCAGCTATGATGCCTGACTGGTATCCAACCTCACTCGCCGAGGTGGCAGGAGCTTTGGGGTTCCATTTGGGGTAAAAACGCTCCTCCTTTACCACAGAGATCTACACACACATAAACAGGCACACAAACACATACACAGTAGCTTAAGTTCCTCTGACAACAGAAAAGAACAGAACAGAATAGAACAGAACAGAACAGAACAGAACAGAACAGAACAGAACAGAACGCCTTTGTTGTCACTATACACATGTACAAGGAGATGAAGAGCATCTCCATCAGTCCAAACTCTACATAGAATAAAAAAAAAACAAAAAGATAAAAAAGATAATAAATAAATCAGATGAAATGTTATATATACAGCATGAGCAAGCAACAAGCAACCTGTGAGCAGGCATGTTTCATATCCTGTACGTATGAGGTGCTGTACACATACAGTGGGCAATATCCTCTCATGTGTGTGTATGTGCACTGTAGCTTAGAACTGATTAGGTGCTAATTTACAAACTGCCTTTTACAATAGTAAGTGTGTATTACATATTTATCAGATTCTGTTGTCAGTGCTGGAGGTTTTTTATTGAGGGAGGTTCATTTAAATGAATGTCAGCTCTGTTCTAGTAAAGTAAAAAAAACACAGAATTAGGCGAAGGCTTTGTGTGTGTGTGTGTGTGTGTGTGTGTGTGTGTGTTTGCGTGTGTGTTTGTGTTTGCGTGTGTGTGTGTGTGTGTGTGTGTGTTTGCTTGTGTGTGTGTGTGTGTGTGTGTGTGTGTCTCTGCGTGTGTCTGTGTGTGTGTCTGTGTGTGTGCGTGTGCGTGTGCGTGTGCGTGTGCGTGTGTGTGTGTGTGTGTGTCT
>JAQNCA010000004.1:1483101-1505311 GCA_029783725.1 Acanthurus tractus
GCGTGTGCGTGTGCGTGTGCGTGTGCGTGTGTGTGTGTGTGTGTGTCTGTGTGTGTGTGTGTGTGGGTGTGTCTCTGTGTGTGTGTTTGTTAATAACCTGATGTGGCACCAGTTCATCGTATCCTCTGGTGGATCCAGTGGCACAGCAGGCCATGGAGACCACAGCAGAGCTTGGCAGAGAGTCTAATGCTGAACGCAGCTGTACAACAAAGACAGACAAGCACACGGTGTGAACGGCGAACACCTGGACAGAATAACCTGTACCCATCATGCTCATACACATGTTATATTTGTGAAGCAAGTGAAAATATAACAGCTCAGCAAACTACCTGATCAGACAGAGACCCACCTGTATGGGACACTCGTTGTCATGGGTTACATCAAGAAACATGGCATGGGCGATGGAGGGCATCAGTGGGCGGAGACTTGGCTGAACAAAAGCTCCAACTGGCTCGCCTCCATAACGGTAGACCAGTCTGCCCTCCTCATGGCTGTCACCAGCTGACATGGCCTCTGTGGACACGGTGCACAGTCAGGAAAGGCTCATGAGAGGCAGAGCAGCAGGCACAACACAGGCCATGTGGTGGCAGCACTGAGGACAGCCTCACACATTCAAGCTGGGCCACATTCCATCAGACAACGCAGGCATCTTTGCATTAACACAAAACACAAAGTACACAGTTTGCCTTCAGTGAATACACTTAGAGCTTGCAGACACAAACATACAAATACTGTCTGTCTTTAGATGATACATCCAAGTAGATTTTGTAGTATTATATCTTTCTTAATATATTATAGCACTAGAACGATAGTTGAGTGCCGCTCGTGCCAACTGAGCTCATACTGCATCACTGTGTGTCTGTATTTGGGGTCACCTGAACTCAACAGGCAAGCAAACATAAAGACTTACCTTGGTATCCCAAACTATTTTGTTCTTTCTCTGTTTGTTCTTTGTTAGTGATGATAAATCTATTGTATACAAACAGTGTTTGCAGAGTGTGAGTGTTTTGTACCTCGTATAAGCGATGTGATCCCTAGCCTGGTAACGAAGACATTATCCAGCTCCTCACTGCCGGTGAACAGCTCAGCCACAACATACAGGTTAGGGCAAACCGTTCTCGCCACGTCCAGCATGAACTGATCAAACACAGCAAGGAAACCAGTGCAGACGGTGCCAGAGGGCATGGTTTGGAGAGGGGGGATTTGGTAAGAGATAATGAAGAGAAGGAGGAGGAGGAGGAGGAGAAGTAATGTGCAGGGGATGCAGCCAGTCAGTGATAGCAAACGTCACAGAAACCCCAACATGCAGTCATTCATCCACGAACACAGAGAGTGATAGTAAAGACAAAAGGGGGGGGTGCAGAGTAATGAGGCAAAAAGAGAATAAAGAGAAAACACAAGGTTAGTTCATGCGTGGGAGATGTACCTCTGATCAGGCTGCTAATTCCCAGCCGGTTCACAAACACATTGTCAATGAGCTCGCTGCCTGTGAACAGCTCAGCTATCACATACAGGTTGTGTCTGACCGAGCGGGCTGCATCTAACATGGCCTGGACAGGACAGCACAGCAGCAGCACACACAGAGAGGAGAGGAGGCTGCGGTTAACACGCTGTGCTCTACACACAGGAAGACTTGGCTTTAGAGACGTTTGGTCTGCAGTGAGTGAGATGCTCCTGAAACTCTAACACTACAAACTGTCCGGACGTCAGGGTTACAATACATGAGCAGGCTTTGGAGATGGACTCTGTGTGTTTCTGCCTGGATTCAGTCTTGCATGAACATGTCTGTCAGTCAGTGTTGTTGGGTAATTTTGCAACACACACTGTTTCCTGTGGCTCTGTCATAAGAATGTGGCAACATAAGCAACAGTTTGTGTAGTTTTCAGGCCAGTCAGCTGATCCTCAGACTAGACACTTCTTGAGTGAGGACACCAGTTTGCAGGGTTTTACTGAGCTCAACAAGCACACAACATTACAGAGCAGTTGAATGTGAGTGGGCTGGAGGGAGGACAGTGTCTAGTTTAAGAATCATTTCTGCAGTGGTTTGTGGAGTAACCAGCGCTATGCCTTATGGGAAATCAACTGATGACTGTTGAAAAATCAGCACATTTAACATAGAGGTGATCTGTACATGCTCAGAAAGGCCATTGTGTATCTTTACCATTAATTCAAATGACACAGAGTGTAAAAAAACACAAACAGGTGCTTGATATATTGCACATTAAATTGAAATGCTACACACAGGAATGTCATTTTCTGATCAGTGAGTAGAACTTTGTTATGACATGGCAGCACCTCAGCCACGTGCAGCGGTGTGGAGTGGCAGTTGTCCAGTCTGACTCCATGGAAATATCTGGCTGTGATCTCAGTGTATCTCTGCATGTGGGCCCACAGGTAGGGGCAGTCCTCGGGCCCTTTGCCGTAACGCAGTTTGACACTGTCACCCCAGCATATCAGCTCCCGCCGCAGGTACACGTTGGAGCCTACAGGCAGCACAGACACAGACAAGCACTGACACTTCCATCACTGCACATGAGCCAACATATCACATCAAAACAACTCATACTCCATTAAATGCAAGAGGTCCCTATGAGTGCACAGAAAACTTCAATTAATGTGTTTCCTGAAGGTAGCAGGACAAAGTGTGATGGACAAGATGGAGGGAGAACAAGGTTTCCCTCTTTGTTGACTGGTACGTCAGTGTGTGTATGTGTGTGTTTATCTATTCTTCTGTCCTCACGCTTGTCGTCTCTGACTGTTTGTTTTCTAAGAAGCTTCATTTACTGACCTGGCTCAGCAAAGTTGCGCAGTGGATCGTCACCCATCACCCAACCGTTGTGAGCCAGGAAGTGACACGTTTTGTCTGGTTGGTCCAGCAGCTGCATCTCCTGCTCCAGAGTCATGTCCTGGTACGGGAAGGTGAAATACCTGGAAACCAGATGACAACTCGAAGATTCAGATTTTTTGATTAAAAAAAAAAGTTAAAGACTGCTTTTAGAGGAAGTTGTTTGCATGACTTCTCACACAGGGGCTTCACCACCATCTCCAACCAAATTAAAAAAAAAAAAAATTGAAAAGTTTAAATGTAGTATTTTGTTCTGTGTTGTAAGCGCCTTGGGTTTCGTGAAAGGCACTATATAAATCCAAGCTATTATTATTATTATTATTAAATAATGGTGTTTCATCCTTCTTACTGGGATATATGTGGAGTTCAAAATCACTTGTGGAGGGAAAGCTGGTTGACTATGTTTTTCATCTGATTATTATTGATGTTTTCGACCACGTTTGGACTCCCTGTGATGCCAACGATTGGAGACAAAAACAGTGGGGACATTTTGAGGAGCACCTCTGAATCCAGGCAGCAGAAATCAGGGTGAGACAGACCCTGGAGAGGGCTGATAGGTTTACTGCTATTACTGGTGCTGTGAAGAAACACTTGTGGGTAAAACTGTATGATGGAGTGAGTGATCTGTTGAAGGTTCGGCAGAGCAGTATTGTAAACATGTTAGGTCCAGGCGTCCTGCTGGTAAATGAGTTGCTGAGCAACAACAAACTTGTGAGCAGTGAGGAAGCAGATCAGGTGATTGATTGCAGAATGTTTGGCTTCCTGTTTGGATGTAGTTTTGTTGCTGTGGTGGACTGCCATGCTAAAACACTGCGAGCAGATATGCCGATGTTAATGTTTAATGATATATGACTATGATTTTAAAAAAAGTGAAGCATATTTGCAAATAGAACTGGTGCTCCCAGTTATAAAACTAGTCACACTGTCTTCAAAAGTGGCTGCAGTCTGCAGCACAGGTCATGCTGCACACAACAACAAAGAAAAGGTTGATTGGAGCAACTACTTTCAACAGGAATGAAGTCTGGGCTGGTTTTGATTTCTGAGTATCTTCTGTGGGTGCATGTCATCATCACCAGAGTGACATTTTCAGTGTGTGCAGGTTGTTAAAACTCCTCCCTTGGCATCCTAGTGAGGGTTTGACGTAGCAAATCTTATTTTCTTAGAATGTACTGTGGATTTAAGGTCATGTTCTGCACACACAAACACACAAGTACACATGGCCTCATGATGTCAAGTGTTAACGGACTCATCATGTGTGACTCCATCTGTTATGTATATTAATACCTTTCATGCACTTATTTTGAAGCCTTAGAGTACAGTCGTAGTGACACGCTCCCTGTTCTGACCGTGCTACTCTGTAGAATTAGACATGCTGCACTGCAACTCTATGGGACTGAAGGCAGGCTTTTCCTCTGGCATCCTACGTTTACAGTCAATCAGACATAATAAAAAGAAAAAGATAAAAAGAATGAAGTCTCTTTCTTTTTTTATCCTTCTACCTCTTTTCTGACAGCACACACATTACCTGCCCCTCCCTTTTCAAATGCATATCTTTAAATGTGTTACCTGGTGACGAGAGGGTTTTTCCTGTTAACAGGGCCAAGTTTTGGGCCATGGTCTGCCAGACGCTCATACACTACATTTCCCACAACGCAGTTGGCAGCCTTAAGGAAAGAGAGAGAAGAAGAACATACTAAAGTCTGACTTGTGCATAAGATGCAAAAGAAAGATCCTCACTTTATGCACACACTTTACAGAGAACATAATGTTCTAATGTGGACAGAGAACTATTTTGGTGAGATGAATGACGTGAGGCTTTTTGACATTTGTAGTATCTATACCCCCCCCCCCCCGGACTCTGCTGCCGGTCCCTTCAACAGGTGTCAGGTTTAGCTCCAGCTTAACTCCCATGTGCTCTTACGCAAGGCTGATTGGATACGTCCAGCATTTCTTTTGAACCTGGTCATATTTTACTATTAAAATACATTGTTCCAATTAAAACAACCATCAGCAGGAACACTGTGAACGAATTTTCCATCTTCACAGGTGATATGACAGTGTTTGCACAGGACACTTCCAGGGTCAGCAGT
Organism: Acanthurus tractus; assembly: GCA_029783725.1. Taxonomy (NCBI): domain Eukaryota; kingdom Metazoa; phylum Chordata; class Actinopteri; order Acanthuriformes; family Acanthuridae; genus Acanthurus; species Acanthurus tractus. Next base: position 1,488,037 of record JAQNCA010000004.1, read on the forward strand.
GAACCTAGAGTAGATAGCCTATCTCTTTGGTTTGGCCATGCTTTGCCTGGGATGGCTGGAGCTGTTCTGATAAAATGGGGCTGTCTCCTCAGACACCGAGGTCAAGAGATATGCTGAACTTGGCCCTGCACTCAACAGACACACGGAACTGTCTGTCTGTTAGAAGTTGCTGCATAGTTATATCCACAGTATTCTTTTCTTGCCAGGATCCAGCACTGACAGAGCAGAAAACAGAGTCTGGTTGAATCCTTACATATCTATAGATGAGCAGAGTAACTTTGGCCCTGCGGGTCGCACTGTTGCCACATCACGTTTCAGCTCACCTGCTCCTGATGCTGGTGCACAATGTGGTTCTGCTCTGCATTCAGCTCATTCAGTTTCTGTCTCAGCCAACCACAGCACTCCTCGATATGCTGGGGGGAGGAGCTACATAAAAAAGGGAAAGGTAACATGAAATAAAAAATACCACTGACAAACATTCTGCAAGGTGCTACACACACCTATATGTATCTACCTCTACATATTTTACACAGACGGATCTTACAGGAGCCTCTGGATCACTAACTGGAGGTGTTGGTGCTTTTGAGCTCGGTCACACTTCACCCAAAGGTAAAAAACTGCAATGGTACACTAGTTTGGCATCCTATACAATCAGTTTATTCTAGTTTGTGATTTTAGGAAAACACTATGGATTTGAAATGTATGTTTCTTCCACTGAAATTCATGGCAACATTGCAGGTCAAGTGTTTACCTGAGTTTTGGGGTGGGGGGGGGTGGGGGAGTGGGGGAGTTGGGGGGTAGGAGATAAGGATGATGTTAATTTAGTTCAAAAGCAAAACCTAACCTGCAAAGATGTGTTAAGAATCTTCAACACTGCCAATAAGACTGACAGTGAATCGGCTGTATGCTTGTTTTCAGTGCCTGGCATCTATATTTCTATATGTACAGTGATAATGGCAGCTTGAAGTTCTGAGTCTAACCTGTGAGGTACAAATGTCTCCAGAGCAGAGTCCATGTCCACTGTGTTGCCATAACGGCGGTAATCTGGGTCCTGAATGATCTTCAGACCCTTCATCCCTCCAGTCTTACCACGGTCCGGCTTGCTGCCTAAAAGCATTTACATAAAATAATATTGAAAGTCTGTCAAACATCCTCTCAGACAAATGTCTCTGTGTTGGCACAGCAGCAGCTTCCAAGTAGTAAAACGACAGGAATGTGTCACTGAACGCCAGAGATATGTTTTGCTGCCCATTTTGTCTGTTAGTAATTTCTTTGACACGGTGGAAACAAAACACACAATGAGGTGTTTGCCCATTCAATACAATACACTGCATACTCCTCAACCCTTAACCACAGAACACTGAAAATGCTGCTGTCCGACATTAAACAGCTGTGCCATTTTGTGAAACTTCAGCTCTCAGCTGTGATCCAGGCACGTCAGCACCAGATGATCTTCAGCTGCTACTTTTCAGCTGCCGGGCTTCTGCCTGTCTGGCAGTGCAGATATGCTTCTCTCTGAATCGGCAGGTGTTTACAGAAGAGAGTATTCTTTCACTTTGGGGCGATTTTATGTCTGTTTTGCAGATGTCATTTTAGAGACTGTGTATGTGGGCTCTGAGCCCTCCTGTGTACTCCTGCTGCTCACACACAGCTCTGTGCCTGCAAACATCCTGTGAGGTCACTGAAGCTGCTGCTGCTGCTGCTGACATGTTTGCTAAGTTAACATATTTGGTGGTGAACTGACAGTACAAACCATTTTGGAGCAGAGTTCTGAACTGCTCCACAGCACTGTCCACTCTGACCTGGAAAAACTCCGACAGTTTGATCTGAGGATACACGTCCTCCCACAACACGCTGCGGATGGCCTGAAGCACACAGAGAGCGAGAGACGAGGAAGCACACCGGTTATTTCTTGTTAAATGAACCTTTTTATTTGAACTTTCCAGGCCTGGGAAGCGCTGCTGACACATCTGACAGCAATATCAGCAGTTCAACAGGAGGGTTTGGCAAATGTTTCACATGATGCTCCAAACCTCATGTGTACAGCAATCAAAGAGTCGGTGACAACAGCTGTGCTGTCACACACGTCCGGTCACACTGTCATGTACCTGCAGCAGTGTGTGGCCGTCTGACAGCCTGCCACCTGAACGGACCGCAGAACAACAAAGGTTAAACTGAAGGAATCTGGTGTCTACTGTTTGTCATCACAGTGAGGATTTGACGTGGACTTCACACTGACGTAGGCCCCCCCTCTGGTGTCAGTAGCTACATGAAATGAATGTACTGAAACACACTCAAAGGGAAAGGCTACTATACATATCAGAATAATAACAGAGTCTTCTTTGGAGGCGATGAAGCAGCAACACAGGAAGCACGAGAGCTCAAAGAAACAACATTCTAAAATTGAGCTGTCAGTCCATCACACATTTTGTCAAAGGTTCTTACTGACAAACACAGAGTTAAGATCTTTGATACATGTCGGCAGCAAGGTATGATGTGAAAACTGACTGAGGCTGTCATGTAACGCACCGATCCCACCGGCTGTCACATATGTATCCTTAACAAAACAGCTGTGACATGCACGTTGTGAAGACCAGTCTTTTTATAGTTTGGACAGTTTAGCAGTGAGCATGCAGCTCAACTTTGTGTACTCACAGTCAGATGGCTCTCACTGGTAATGTCCGCAGGGAGCCCTTTAGCTTTGTAGCGCCCCTCTGCTATCCTGGTGGTTAAATGCCAGATTGCTCTGTCTAAGACCCAGGCTGGCCTCAGGTGGGGGGAGTTCACCAGGTTGTAACCACATTCTGGATGCTCTTTGATCCACCTACTGTTAGCAGCTGTAGAAGAAACCAACATTAAACTCATCTGATAACAGATAAAGCATCTTAGGAATGACTGATGCTGGACAAAGAAGTGGTGAGGTTGAGCATGAAAGTAACCGTCAGAAAGGGTGTGGCACTATTTATCACATGATTTCCCAGACTGAACAGATAGTCTTGTCTAAAAGGTGAAATCAGTAAAATCAATATAAATGTATTTATTCATAATTTTGTTACATTTGCACTTAACATGCAACATTGAAAGTAAATGATCAGTCATGATGTTTGCTACATTAGTACAACCGTTTTGTAAAATTTGAACATGCAGTGCAGAACTTTTTGCCTTTTTGAATTTTCTACAACAAAAATATATCAGATCATGCAGCACTAAACTTTCAGATGCAGACCATGAACCAGCTTATATAAAGAATTCAGAAGGTCTGCCGCATGAAACACAACCTGTTTTCAGCCCTTATCGGTTGTCAGTTTAGTAGGAGTCAGTCTGACGGACTAACACTCAGTCCAGAGGCAAAAAGTGGTCACTCAGTGTGTAACCTTTAAGTCAGGGTCATTTACTGCCCTTTACTGACCTTTGCTGGGAAAGGACGGGTGAGGTGGGTCCACTAACTAACATAACACATGCAGCAAAGCTGGGCTGTGTCTTGCTGCACTTCTTCTACCGTCTTTTTCAACTGTACCATCATGTTAGTATAGTTGCTTCAGCTTTTAATCACATGTTTACAGACCATTTCATGCACATTAATCAGCATGCTAACCCAAAGCAGGTTTATCACTGATTTCTCTCTCTTTGCTGTTGTTGACTCCCATGGATTATGGTCATGTCTAGACTGCTGATGATGGCTGCACCTCCTGTTGTGATCTTCATTATTATTATTATTACAGTTGTCCCTCACTATAACACGGTTCTCCTTACGCCACCTCGCTGTTTCGCAGATTTTTCTTAGTGCTATTTTGCAAACTATTTTTTACAGCGTATGAGCACACCTGTTCTGCGTCCTGAGGTTTGAACTTTGAGAGTGTTTAAACATGAGAGAAATGTGAGAAAATGTTAATGTCTGTCTGAAAAAAGTGTTTAAAGTGTGTGGTGAGGCGTTTTACAGCCTTAAAGCATATATAAAAATTATAATAAAGCTGACTACTTCACAGATTTCGCCTATTGCGGGTTCTTTTTGGAACGTAACCCCCACGATAAACGAGGGTTCACTGTATTATTATTATTATTATTATTATTATTATTATTATTATTATTATTATTATTATTATATGATTAAGCAAGAGCACTTTAACACACACTAAATGTTGTTCTCAGCTTTCCCAGCTCTTCTTCTCTGTTTTTTTCTCAGTATTTCAGGCAGGTCCCCACTCTGGTCGGGCTGTAAATCAGTGGATATGTGTGGTGCACACACATTATCAGATGCACACAGTAACTCACCAGTATGGTTATACACCACATCTGTAATACACAGTATGTTCCATTCTGTCTTTAACTTCTCAACCAGAGCCCCGACGTCTTCCCAGCTGTAGCTCCGACCCTCAGGACTGAATTCAGGGTTAAAGCTTAGCTGGTCTGCCAAGGAGTAACAGGACCTGGACTCTCCCAGAGTCTGCAGTGGTGTAAAGTGGATCATGTTGTATCCTGTAAAAGAAACACAGAAAGTACAGTTACTACTCTAATGCTTTATACTTTTTTTAATTATATAAAAAAATGCACTGTATGTGCAAAGAAGGCTCCTGCCCTCTTTGACTCTCTCTCTACCTTCTTTCAGACATAAAGCCTGTTGCTATCATACTTATCTTGTCTGGTCGCTCTCTTGGGAACAAGTACCTAAAATGTATGTTTCGGAAAAAAATGACGTCTAAAGTCTGTCACATGACTGCAGTCTACATACAGTATTTGTGACAATGCTTAAGATTAAATCCAGTATATCTTAGCAACTATTCGAGTATTAATTCACTTAAGCTCACTTAAACTTACTTGTATATAAACCCACTGAAATGACCCGACTCTTTATGTAAGCTTTTGAGATTCTTATGCATTGTAGTAAACATCAGCCTCTGCTTTTCTTTCTTTTTTTAACTTACTAACTACTCAAGGTCTCCGTGATGACAGTTACTCATGTTGACCAAAAAAGAAAAATATTAATAACAATAATTCTAAAAACCACACCTGACTCCTTGGCCACTCTTAATCTATCAGGCCAGTCATCCAAGTGTCCGAGACATTTGGACAGGTAGGTCTGGATGGTGATGCAGTCTAACGGCAGGATATGACTGTTTGCTCCTACAAGAAGAACTGGGTCTACAACGATGTATCCTCTGCCTGACTGCTCCGTGTCTCTGGAAACAACAACAACAAACAAACATGATACACTTTGTCAGATTCATTTAGATGACAGATTCATTTCCATGACAACCGTGCACGATGCTAGTGATGACACTGATCTGGCAGGAAGCTCTGACACAGGCTCCCATAGTGAGTGGATCTTACATTGGGACTGTTTTCTAAAACAAGTATTCAGAAGATCAAAATGAACTCGCAAAGTAGTGATAATGATGCAAAGTATCATGTTACGTTACAACAACGGTGTTATAAGTGTTTGCCACGATGAACTCACTATGGGCCGCTCCGCACAGATACCTTACCCGTATCCAAAGTAGTACTGGTAGGAGCCAGCTATCTTGAGGTCCAGAGAGCAGTACTTATCAGAGTCATCCTCCCTTCCTGTTGGGTAGTTCCATGCCAAAACACGGAAGCTGTTCCGGTCAAACTGTTGTCCATCGAGAGGGTAGTTGGTGTACACCATGACCCTCTTCCCCTGAAGGCTGGGGCCCAGGCGGAACTGCAGCTCGAACCCTTAAAGAGCGGCACACAGACAAACTCGCAGGTTTGAATCCTTGTGCACGTGTCCCACACAGTTCCACTTTTTAAAAAATTCTTTTCTTTGAATTTTTGTGGGAATTTTTAGGATGAAAGTGATGGTATTATTTAGAAAAAGCTCTTGTCATGAGCCTGGCAACTTGTCCTGACAGCAAGTCTGTTACCCTCTTCAGACAACCTCACTGCTGTTGTTCTGCAGTTCTGACATGAACTCATATACAACACTTACATGCACAGTCACTCACAGTGCCATTATCCTAAATAAACGGCCAGACTTCCAGATTTTCCGGAGCATGGACCATGACAGGATACCCTAAATATAGTTCAGGTCACCCGCCAGCCTTTCAAATCCCTATCAGTTTCAGACTGCTGTAAATGTCAAATGGTCCACTTCTCCCTTTAAGACAACTAGCTGCTCCTCTTTCAACCAACACACACACATATACACACTCCACTACTGCTCCCAGATCAGCATCATTTTCACGACACTCATTCCCCTTTTGATGAATTCCGTCCCAGCATCACATATTGAGGACTAACTGTCTGTTCAGGGTATCTGCTGTTGTCCTAAAGCCCAGTGTTATTCCTATAATGAATGACACGGACAATTAATGAATGACATGGACAATTAAGTTATCAGTAGATGACTAAAAAGGGTTGTTCTTGTCTGTGTCATAAGCATTTTTTTATTTTTCTACACCTGAGTCACTCAGTTTTTCCTGGACGCTGCCCTATTGGCATTTATAATATACCATTAAATGCTACTTAGTTGTAAGTTTTGATATAATTTGGCAGAAACTGTGTTTATATTTTTAAAAGAACGTGTTTTTCTCAGATGTAGACATGCCTCCCTCTTCCACAATCTTGAACCAAAATAAGGAGAAAGATGTCAGGAGACACACACTAACTTTTTCTGTTTTTATTCTTATAAAAGGGTCGAAACAAAACAAACACAAAAATGATCTCTGTGTTTGAAACAACAAAGATGTTTACATGCATTCCCATGCAGTTCTGACACTGGACTTGGAGTGCAGCACTGGAGTATGAAATGCATGTACCTGAGCACCAGGTGATGGAAATGAGGTGTGTGGTTAAACAGTTCTGACTCTGTCCGTGTGGCAGCACGTCAGTGTGCTTGAATATGAATTTGCTGATTGGAATCATCAATGGAACTGAATATTGTCTGTTGCTGTTACCTACCATGACAGCAAACTAGGCAGCACATATCAAATGCAGCTGCAACAAGGCATCTAAGCTAGGAAGGACTATTTAGGACCTAATGCAAGACAGAGAATATGTCACAGAGGTGCACTGTACTCTCAACAAGGTTATTAAAGTTTTAAATATTAATCAATTTGTTGTTTTATTTTAATCAAAAGTGTGTCACTGCATGTACATTCAAAACACTATAATCTACAAAATGCTCTCCTAAATGCTTCCAAATCAAAGACTTGTATGTGGAATATGAATGTGAATCATGGAGCCACATGTTACATTTTATAGTGCAGTCTCATGTTACAAAAGGACAGCAAATAAACTTGATACCTTAAACCTTAAACTAACACTAAAGTACTTTTGAGTTCCTTTTGTTTGACTTTGTACCCATCCACTTGGTATCATTGTTCTTTCTTACCTGCACAACTGTCAGCCAGTAACGTACCCCTCATAGAGCCCCTGTCTGGGTGCAAATTGAAAAATAAATACTTGATCCTTTTTGCATTGAATCTCGTGTGACCCAGACGAGTCGGTCTCTACCAGTTCATGATCCTGTGTTAGAATTCATGAGGGAAAGTTGGAAAATGGCACTCTTGTGGCGTCTTGTTAAAAATAATCCTTCATTGACATCTGAAGCATCAGTATGGTTTAACGCTAAGATTAGAAGAGCTAAAAAGCCATTCTGCTGGTACCAGAGGGCTAAAGCAGGGATCCTGCAGCTGGGGGGTCTATATGATAAAGGTCACATGGTTACCTTTGAGTATATGAAGCAAAACTACAAATAAAGACTTTTGGAAATATCTTCAGCATGGTTTCCTTTCAGTCATGAGTTGTGGACCCAACCCATCTACTGAAATTCAAAGTTTTCTACAATATGTCAGCCATAACAAAGGAGGTGCATCAGTTTTTTATAACCTCATCAGAGATGCCAATGCTCCGAAGCTTGGGAGTCTAAAATTGTCTTGGGAGAAGGATATCGGAGAATATGTTGAAGAACAACAGTGAAATTAATTCCTATCTAGTTGGCACATTCCTGCTGAGAGGTCCAGGCACAGTTCACCAATTCTACAACCCTTCACTGATCCTACTGGACCCCGAGCAGAATGGCTACACTCAAACTCAGAAATGATGATCCATGTTGGCGCTGTCACAACCAAACTGGAACACTGGTTCACATGTTGTATGGTTGTGATATGGTTCGGGACTTTTGGGATGAAATAATATCTTTTGCAAATGAACTGTATTATATATCTCTGACCAAAAGTCCGGCACTATGCATGTTAGAAATTGTCCCTAGCAAATTTAAGATGTGTGATCTGAAAAAATTATGGCGCTGGCCATGTTAACAGGATGCAGAATTATTGTTAGACAGTGGAAGACGACTTCGCCTTCATCCTTTAAAGACTGGATCGAATTAATGACCAACATAGCAAGCTATGAACAAGTCATTTCCAGACTCTCAGGACATCAGGATTTATTCCTGAAAACATGGAGCCCATTCTTGGACTATGTTGAAAATGGACAGCGCCCAAGGACTGATCTCACACATCATGTAAATGAATTTTAGCTGACAAAGCTTGCTGTTAATATATGCATAGGTATAGTTTATCTACTTACCGCTTATTTATTTATTTTATTATTTATCAGTTATTCATTTATGATTTGCTTGTTAAGGTATGTTGATAAATTTCATTTCTGGCTCAGTTTTTAATTTTTTTTAAATTTTTTATTTTGTATTTTTTTTAATTTATTTTTCATTCTTGGCCATGGAGATATAGGGACGGTTAGACAGGGGATGTTCACACTATGAAAGTGTCCTAGGAAATGTCTTAAAGTGTTCATGTTTCGACTGAATGTTGGACTAAAACATCAATAAAAAAATTATTTAAAAAAAGAGAGTTAAGTTAAAGTTAGTAACAGGCGTTTCAATGTTGAAACTTCTGTTTCTGGTAAGAAATCAAGCCAGAACAAGTCACAAGAGTTCAAGAACAAGCAAATCCAGTCATTCTTCTTCATTAGAAGAATCACTGGCAGCTTCACTTCTAACTGGTGCTGCTGCCTGAAAGAGAAGCCCTTTCCTGAGAAATAGGCAGGGTTGCTGGGGGGGAAAAAGGAAAGCTAGAGCAGAAACAGAGGCTTCTGCTGCTAAATTCGCAGTATCACTGCTTCCAGTCACCAAGGATCATTGGTAGAATTGTAATTTGAAAAAGTAGCAAGGCTGATAAGTAAAAAAACTGTCAGCTGACAAAGCTGTAAAAGGCTATGTAACGGCTGAAGATCTGCTACAGGACCACTTAGAGACTGCACAAAGATGTTGTGCAATCTATATCTAGAAAGACTACAGACAGCCAGTGATAAAGCCTTAGGAATGGTAAATCTCTCAAGCCTATGCATTGAATGCTGCAATAAATGCAAAAATACACCAACTAAACAATGTAATCAGTAAGAGATATGCTAAGCGCATGCCTGAACGTCGATGCATTACATTCCTCACAATGAAGTGTACAAATTCAAGTGAGGAACTCTTCCTGCTGTTTTTGACTACGCAGCAAAGTTTAGAGACATATTTTCCACCATTAAACTTCCACAGGGCCGCAAGCTTGACAGCTTTTGTTTTGAGTCCTCACACAATTTCCACAAGAACCCATGGCACTGTTACAGATGCTAAATAGCAATTTCTGATTATCCAGAACAGAAAATATGTTAATGTGTTTTTATCCACTGAAACTTGAAAAACAGTTAAATTCTTTCAATCCAAAAAAATGCTTAATGCTACATTATTACCTGAAAACAATCACAACCTGAATCAATGACTCGAGCATTACAAACACTAAAAACACTGTTGATTTAAAGGGGCGATACCTTGTTCCAGCCGGAACAGCGTCCTCTCTAAGTTTTCCTTGTCGTTCAGCATGAGGACTCGGATCTGCTTCAGGTGCTGAGGCAACATCATTAGAAGTTCTCTTCAAAGTGAACTGATCCCTGGCCTCCTGTGAAGACAAACACACATATTACTAAACAGTTAAAAATAATTTATCAACACTAATTAGAAACATTTTTTTATTTTCTAATCTGTATGAATCCCCTAAACAAAAGGTAATGTTTCCTGCCAAACCAGTGGAAACACATTTGGTAGACCTTAGATTAACTGGGTCGTTCTCCACACAATCACCATCATCAGATCACAGAATGAGGTTACATCTTTGGAAACACTGCTCCGCACTGACATAAATGCATTTATTTTTTCCCTTTAAGCCAAGCGTATCTTCATTTTACAACAAGGGTGTATTTATTGGCATAAAGTCATTACAGAAAAAAAAACACACACATACATACATTCATAGAAAAATGTGTATACAATGTTTGTTCCCTCTGATAGTAAAGTCTAGTTGGGGCTCTACTGCACAACTTTATTTTCCAATACATGGAAACAGAAAAGACCGTACTAACACAGACTGGAGTTCAAGTAAGTAATAAACCAGCTACACTTCACAAATGTCTGGGTGACAGAGATGTGATGCTAGGCACTTGGAAGCAAAACAATAAACTCCCAGTTTTCAGCCTTATTTCTTTGCTTGGTTATTTTGATACTTGGATGAGGAGCGCCAACATATCATCAAGGTGCAAAACCAGGCGTGCATCATTAAAAAAACTACAAATTTAACAAGTCAGAGGGGAAAAGGTAAACCATGACATTCTTCTGAACACAAAATGCACTGACTGAAATGATCAGCTTTTAAATACTGAAAACTAATCAACAGGTTCCTATCTGACGGAAATAAATCTCTGCTTGTCAAACTGGCATGAAGATGCAAAGGAAAGATTTTTCAGGCAGTCAGTTGATTGACACATGCACTATGCAAACTGTTGTAATGCAGCAGCACCAGGAAGTTCATCAACGAAAAGACTATAGCTGCTGGAAATAAGTGATTTGGGGCAAAATCTCTCTGAGTCAGTTGGTGAATAACCTTGTTTGGAAATGAAGGTCTGTATAACACCTGGCACAAATGCATTGAGCCATAGATGAATCTGACCCTTAAAAACTGCAAGCAATGGCCTGTAATGATAAGGGTGAAGGATGAGAGTAACTAAGTCTATGTAAATGGGCAATGAACATCATAAAGTGCATTTTCACATACCTGTTACTTTTACTTCAGTGTATTTCAAGACCAATCACACTATTGCTACAAGTCTTGCACTTTATATCGTAACAAATCCAGTGCATTGCAGTTGATTTAACTAATTTTTTTTAAGGATTACAAAAATATTTTAGTTTTATAAGGGACATTGTACATTGGAAGTTTTATTTTGATACTATTAATATGCTGAATATTGGTGATAGTTTAGTTTTAACATGTAGGTAACAATCTTCATATATTATATCAGAAACATAATGTGTATTATAGAAAACTATAATACTAAAAATTAGACTGTAGGACAAGGAGTACTTTTATTGTTTGGTATTACTACTTTTACCTCAGCAAAGGATTAAAATACCAGACATCATACACCCATGACTAATTTAATGTCTTGGATTATGGGATTATGTTACTCTTCCACAAACTCCAAATGACACTGTGACACCAATGACTTATTGTTTCCAGATAGTGAGCAATCTGACTTTGAAAACACTTTATGCAGATATTCATATTAAGATACCTAGGTTTAGCTCTTAGAAGGTGGCACAAATATTTTGCTCATGTCTGAAACACAGAGTTGCATCTCTCAAACAAACTCTTCTGGAATCGATCCAGGACATCCAGTTTGGTTGAAGTTATTCCAGGAACATCTCTTGTCATGCCTGGATTCACTGGAATTCAATTACATGCACAATACCTTTTTTGACCAGAATTTCCTCTAACACCCACACGGACGCATGGGTGCAGTTTGAGCCCAGCAGCAGTCATACACTCGCCCAGACTTGCACACAGAATCAAATCCTGCAGTTTTGGTTCTGTGGTTTGGTTCACTTCTTCAGAAACTAGCAGGTTAATGCATCCTGAGTCAGTGAACCTTGCTGAACCTTCGCTCTGAGCCTGCGCACTGCTCCAGTCTGACCAGAACAAGGTCAGGAATCCAGGCGTTAATGTCAACCCACCTATTTTTAAAGCTCTTCGCTCTCACTTGGCACATCCATTCAACACTGACACAGAGTGTAAAACAGAATAAGCTATATGTGTGTGATCACACCGAAATGCCAGCAGACGGATGACTGTTCGCCGCGGTGATGCAAGAACCTGAAAGTGTCACGTCCCGTTTGTAGCTGGACTCCAAATTCCGTTTCAAAGAGTCAGACTTTAATATTATGTTGCTTACTTGCATAATCATATTGCCCGTCAAACATAATAAAAAGCACCAATTTACCTTATAGTGACAATTAAACAATTCGGCACGCGTATAATCTATAAAGCAGTACTTCATTTCGACAAAAGCAACGAAATGAACTTGTGCTTCAATGGTACTTTGCACAGTCAGTCCAGCACAGACTGGCCTGCAGTGGGCGGGGCCGTCAAGTTGGAATTTTACTGAAGAAAATATTGAACGGCCAGTAAACTTCAAATTAGCTCTATATTTTACTGGCGTGTTGCATATGGCGACATATTGAGTACATTCGTAATTGCAAAAGGTTACTTTAGAAACGTGTGATAGAGAGACTGCATTTTGGGTTACAACAAACTCAAAACAACTAAGAATTTGTTTCCCTTATTTTGGCAGACAACTGAATTCCCAAGCTCAGCGTTAAAAACATGAAGTTTTGGATGTAACTTCACAGTAACTGTAACGTTAACTGAACTTGGGGCAGCTAGCAAATGCAGCTACCGTTACTGATGTTGCTATTAGCTGGGGATCACCGTGCAGACGCGATGAGAGTCGGTAATATTACAAAATTAGTGCAAAAACCCTCTTAACCATGCAGTCGCACTCACCTGTCAATTGTGCCTTTCGTCAGTCACAGCAACAGGAGGACAGCTAGCAGGCGAAGTCACAGCCTGTTCTCTTTCCTGGATGGAGACTGGCTGAGCGGGGGGGGCGGGACCCCAAGCCACTGCGCTTACCGTAATGACTCGAATCATACGCAACAAAAATGAAAGGCACACTGGCTCTTTCTTTCATAGAAAGTTTGTGTTAATCTAGACATATATACACATTTCACAACAGGTCTTCTAGCCAGTCTGCCGAAGTACCTCACAGTGTCAGTACATACCCCCGTCTGCATGTCTGCTCGAGCCCAGTCACAAAGCTGCGAAATGACAATTCTTCATAGTTTACATTCAGGACAGGTTGAAATGGGCACGGTTAGATTTCTCATGCTATACATTTTCAAAGCACTATTAATGGGGAAGTGTTGACCTATTGTTAGTTATTTTAAATGAGTCTCACTCAGCCAATAAATCCTGCTGGATTGGAAAAGGAAACATGTAGTGCAGAAGAAATCTTGTTTTCTGGCGAGTATATGATACATTTGATCAGGATACTGCCGCCAAAATGCTCAGTTTTCAATAGCATCATTTCTGTTGCGCAATTTCTAAGCTTATTAAGACACATACAGGGCCTTCATCACGTACACATCAACAGAGCAGGGCGTTACATAAGCTGCCACTGCAGTGCAGCTGTGTTACTGGAGCACAGAGCAGCGCAGCGGGCTCTCACTGTCATCCTGTGTCATCCACTGGCATGGGAGAGGCTAAGCAAAATTACACCTGAAACTATGAATAATGCTCATTTTTGTGTCCGTGATCAGATTACTCTAATTGATCCAATTTTTGGTAAAGATTATGAGCTAATATTTAAACATTTTTGCATCTCCACTTTTGAACTTTTTTGTCACAGATCTGCTATCTCTGGTATTTAACCATCTAAGGCTTACATTTTTAATTTGGGGGGGTCAAATATTTTACTTCATCTTGTGGGAGCTTAGCAGTCCCTGATTACATGTCCATTATAAACAGAGAATAAAATATTTCCTGGGATCCTCGCACCCGCCCGTCCCACACTCACATTTTGATTTGATGCCTTGGGACATAATGTGCAAAACAGGAGGGACACAGGAGCTCAAAAAGTGAGCTTTTAATAAAAAGCTGATTACAAAATAAAAATAATAGGAGCAAAAAAAGTCCCAAAACTGCAAAAACACACCCAAAACTAGAATGAAATAACAATCTGTGTAGCATGCAGAAATCTGGCAGAGCAAGGCACAAAGATGCAGAACCAAGTTGAAGAAATCGTACTGAGGAATGCAGACAGAGCCCACAAATGACAATAGACAAAGTGACAAAGGGGGGAAGCAGTGAGACTATAAATACACTGGGTGTAATGAGACTCAGGTGAGGTAATCCATACAGGTGAAACACACTAGGGTGGGGCAGGTGATCACAAAAGGAGGGAAACTTGACAGGATATTAAGAAATGACAGAGACAAGCTACGTATTAACAAAATAAAACAGGAAGTACAAGACAAGAGACACTGGAAGATACGAAATAGGACTGAACTAACAGTACAGCACAGGCACTGAAACACCACACTGAGTCTAGTATATCAGATACGTGGAATGAAAAAAACAAGCCATATAAGCATTCTACAATCATACTTTGACAAATATACAAAATAACTCCAACATCCATCCCCCACCTGGGCCTGCAGTGTCCCTGCGCCAACAAAAGTAAAGATCAAAGATGGACAAAGAAACAAGCAGACATCTCTTTAATGTGCCTTTACAAGCTTTTTGTAAAATATGAACATATATTTTAATGCCATTGCACATATTTAATATCATGTCATGTCACAAATATAAGTTTGTTTCCCCACCAATGGAAGATAGGTATCTGGAGTACTAAGAAATCTTAAGATATAGGGGGAAATGAAGCAAAAGCCATTTTAGAATTTCTTCTTGATGGTAAAAATTATACTATTTGTATATTCCGAAAAACTACCAAATACAACTATTGAAAGATGTGGGACAAAACTGGTCATGTGCTCCACCTCTGCAACACCGGTGTAGACAGGGGAGGTTTGTCTTTCTCTCTGTTGATCTAAAATCAATAATTGACTCAATAATTTTACTGGTATTGAGCAGTATGTTGTTCCCTGTACACCAGTCTGCAAGTTTCTTTATATTCTTCATTTAGTTTTCCAGTTGGTAATGATATAAGGGTGTAACTGTCTGATAAAAGCTCCGTGCACAAACATCTTAAAGAATATATATTATATATACATAGAATTTTTGGGGGGGGGGTCAATATATGTTCCCAAATTACAGCTGACCAGTTTACGAAAAGAGAAATTAGCAAAAAAATCAACACAGTAACAAAACTAGTCCTAGAATCTGTTCTAGTACAACCATGTGGAGCAGCCAGATGCCAGGATGTGACATGTGAATGTAAATGCTTCTGTCAGCCTTCACAGCAAACCTGCTCCATGTTGTGCAGGCCCGTCCCACAAGTCTAACATCAACAAAGGCTATGTGGTTATTGCATACGAGTTATTTAACATCAGGGGAGCTTTTCTGCTCTAACATGCCAGGATGACGGATTACAAACAGAGTTTTCCATCATCGTTCAAAGAATTCAGTCAATGACAGAATGACTTTGACCAAAAAGTAGCTGTACAAAACCATGCATTGAAAAAAAGCTGGCCACAGCCATTCTGTCAGAAGTGTCTCTGCAAGGAAAAAGGTGAGCTTACCCCCCGATAAAGACTCTGCCTTTTGCTCGGGTCCTGCTGTCAGACTCCCTGTTACCTTCACTTGCACGCAGAGATTGCAAGGAAGAGTCAGAATAGGTGATGTAACCAAAACTTCGTAGAGTTACAAGTTGAATGAAACTGGTTATTTGTAATAAACAAACTGTTTCGGATGGAGAACAAACCAGACTGATGGCAGAGACTCAGAGAAAAGAAAACACCTGAGAAAACATGAGGAAACAAGAAGAGAAAAGCTCGAGGAAGCCTCAGTCAGTCGGCTTGTTGTTACGCAGGACGTGAACCAGAATGTTTCAACATGTTTACCCAACTCCAGACTATTTCACAGTTGACACTTCAGTTACGTACAAACAGGAGGAGGTGGTGAAAAGTAACTACACACAGTTACTCAAGTACTGAATCTGAAAGCACAATTCTTAGGTAGTCGTCCTTTTCCAGAGATTTAATATTTAATGCTACTTTATATTTTCACACCACTTAACCTGAGATGATGATCATTTTCAGTCTACTACATGATAGTGACTTAAATATCATATTGACAGTTTTAACATGTGTGATGGGCACATCCAGTATGATGCACTTTAAACTGTAAATTAAGCAGACTTGGGTGGTAATGATTACGATTCAGATTTTTAAGAAAAGTAATTAGTAACTGAAATCAACCCAGATTAAATTTGTCAAATGTCTAAGTGGGTTTAAGTTACACTGTTAAAGATCACTAACATTTTGCCTGTGTCTTTAAATAAATGAAATTTACAGTTTTCCATTACTTCAGCCAACCAAATTCATCTTTATTTCATAAATTTGCTGTAAATTACTTTTAATAAACATACTTAACTAGAACCTTCATACTGTGTTAGTGTCACTTGATTGTTTAGTAACGTTCCTCGACTAATATTTTTGTGAACTGAATGAACATGTGGGATCAAATGGGCTTAATACAGGTTTGGCAATTGTTTTTTTTTAACCAGAATATCTGATAGATAATCACCTCATAAATCAATATGAATTCACTCGGACCACAAATACAGTGCTCCTCTTGTACACAAAGCAGGTAAAGGTGAGGAAATGTTCAAAATACCCACTCTGTTGTCAAACACAGGTGTGAATGATGTCACAATATACATCTGTGTCTGTCCTCTGAACCATGCCAAAGCATCAGCTATGGAAAGCTCTGTGACTGTTTCATTGAGGCTAGCTTTCAAACAGGTTTTGATGGAAAATCCTTTAGGACTCACTTTGGACCAACTGAACTCTTTCCCCTCAGAACAGCCCGAGCCGTGCAGTAGCTCTAAAACAGTGTACACAGTTAGAAAAGCAGGTCATGTGACACCATGAAAAACACTTTTCTGGAGCATAGAGGTAGAAAAGCAACATCTCAAAAAACAAATAATTTTTTCTGAAAGAAACAAATGTTTAGATCTAACTCTTTCCATAACATCCAAAGCCTGGTTCAATACAAATGAAACAACTTTGATAAACAATATCAGTGCCACACCGTCAGGGATCTTTTTCAGCATATACACCTGCTGAGCAACTTGTATGGATGAATTGGGAACCATTTGTAGACCTGGGGTCCGTTTCACAAAGCAGGTTTAGTGAAAACTCTGAGTTTGTTAACCCTGAAATGAGGGAAACTCTGAG